>CM064487.1:53382504-53530004 GCA_032716605.1 Paralithodes platypus | reverse complement strand
CCTATCCACTTCACTACACTAAACATGCACACCACACTTCATTCCTCCACACCAAAATTAAAGAAACACAAAATGATGAATTTTAGCCCAGCCTCGGAGTCCCCAGGGGGGGGGACCATAAATGCCCCCTCACCCGACCGACCATCCCCTGACGACCCCACACAATTACCTGGACCTCGGCCTGTTACTCTTTCTATTAATTTCTGCAACATTCGCGGACTTTCCTCTAACTTTCACTCTGTTGAGCACCATCTCTCCTCCTACAAACCTGATCTTCTCTTCCTCACCGAAACCCAGGTGTCTGTAGCAACATCCAGCAACCCCTTCTCTGTATCCTCCTACTTTCTCTATCCTAGTTTCAAAGCCAAAGGCGGATGTTGTGCATATGTGCACAACAAACTCACTTGCTCTCGTGTTCCCGATTTCGACTCCTCTGAATTCTCAACTTTATGGCTCAAACTTTCCTGTCATTCTCTTACTAAATATTTCTGTGCTGTCTATCTTTCCCCTAACTCTACCAACTTTCCTAAATTCTTTGACTATCTAAACTCTACAGTGGAACACATTCTATCCATGTCTCCTTTCTCAGAAATCTCCATCTTAGGTGATTTCAACGTTCACCACCGCCAATGGCTCTTCTCTCACACTACTGATCCACCTGGTGAACAAACCTACGTCTTTTCTATCCTAAATGACCTAGAGCAGTTAGTTCAGCAACCCCCCGTATCCCGGATCGCATCGGAGATCGGCCCAACATTCTTGACCTGTTTCTAACTTCTAACCCTTCTTCTTATACTGTCGATCTTTTCTCTCCTTTGGGCTCCTCCGACCATAAACTTATCTCTGTCACCTGTCCTATCTCTCCAGTACAGCCACCCGATCCTCCTAGCCGGCGGCGCTTGTGGCACTTTGGCGCTGCCGACTGGGAGGCTCTTCGGCAGTACTTCTTTGATTTCCCATGGAATGATTTCTGCTTCCATGGCCGAGGACCCTCGGAGAGTGCTGAACGCATTACCGAGGTAATCCTATCGGGCATGGAAGCATACATTCCATTCTCTTTCTCTCAGACTAATGCTAAAAAATCTTGGTTTACTCACGCCTGTTCTACTGCTGTCCGCAATAAGGAGGAAGCATTCAAACGGTACCGACGCCTTAAAACTCAAGACTCTCATTCTTCATATGTTTCTGCCCGGAATCAAGCCAAATCTGTTCTTCGACTTGCCAAACACTCTTTCATCAATAATAAATGCACTGAACTATCCAACTCTAGCTCTTCCCAAGCTTTCTGGCATCTAGCCAAAAACCTCTCCAACAATTTCTCTTCCTCGTCTTTCCCTCCCCTTTTCCCACTCTGATGGCACAACCATCACTTCTTCCTCTGACAAAGCTAAACTCTTCGCTCAAACTTTTGCTAGAAACTCCACCTTGGATGATTCCGGTGCTATTCCTCCCTCTCCGCCCTCCTCTCTCTTACTTATGCCTAATATCCTAATCTCTTCTAAAGATGTACTTTCTACCCTCTCTGGGCTTAACACTAATAAGGCGTACGGTCCGGACGGTGTTCCTCCTGTTGTTCTCAAAAACTGTGCTTCCGTGCTGACTCCCTGCCTAGGCAAACTCTTTCGTCTCTGTCTATCCTCTAACGTCTTCCCTTCATGCTGGAAGTTTGCTCACATTCAACCTGTCCCAAAGAAGGGTGACCGCTCTCAACCCTCCAACTATCGTCCAATTGCTCTTATCTCTTGTCTTTGTAAAGTTTTTGAAACTATTCTTGCTTCCAAATTTCTTAAGCATTTCTCTTCTCATAATCAGCTCTCAGATCGCCAGTATGGCTTCCTTAAGGGTCGCTCTACTGGTGATCTTCTTTCATATCTTACTAACTCTTGGTCATCCTCCTTTCGGGACTTCGGTGAGACTTTTTCTATTGCACTAGACATATCGAAAGCCTTCGATAGAGTCTGGCATAAATCTTTAATTTCTAAACTACCCTCCTTCGGTTTCTATCCCTCCATCTGTGCCTTTGTCTCTAATTTCCTTTCCGGCCGTTCCATAGCTGCGGTTGTGGACGGCCATTGTTCACTTCCTCACCCTATAAACTCCGGTGTTCCTCAGGGCTCTGTCCTATCTCCTATTATCTTTCTAATTTTTATAAATGATCTCCTTAACTGTACCTTAATTCCCATCCATTCATACGCAGACGACTCAACCTTGCACTACTCCATTAGTTTTTCAGAACGCCCCAGCCAGCAATCCCTCAACGACAAACGTAATGAAGCCATAGAACTCTTAAATTCTGATCTAAATACTATTTCCAATTGGGGCAGAGAAAACCTTGTTAACTTTAATGCTACCAAAACCCAATTTCTCCATCTATCTACCCGTCAGGATCTCCCAGCGGACTATCCCTTATTCTTCAACAATACAAAAATCAACCCTTCATCTTCTCTCAATATTCTTGGTGTCTCTTTTTCTTCTGCTCTCATTTGGAAGGACCATATTACCAGTCTTGCTAAGGCAGCCTCCCAGAAGCTGGGTGTGCTCAACCGCCTTAGGGGGTTCTTTTCCCCTGCACAGCTTCTTGCTCTGTACAGGGGCATAGTGCGCCCTTGTATTGAGTATTGTTCACATGCGTGGGGAGGTTCCTCTCACACCGCTCTCCTAGACAAAGTTGAAAGGAAGGCCTTTCGTATCATTAACTCCCGTCCACTCACCAACTCTCTGCAATCTCTCTCTCTCCGCCGCAATGTTGCATCTCTCTCGCTATTCTATCGCTACTATAATAATCAGTGTTCCTCAGAGCTATCCCAGTGCATACCACCTCCTTTACGTAGGGCACGTGGTACCCGTCTTGCAACTCAATCCCACCCCTACTCTGTGCAACTCTCCAACCCAAGAGTGAAACGTTACTCTCAAACTTTCTTCTACTCAACATCTGAGCTCTGGAACTCTCTCCCAGAATCAGTCTTTCCCTCTTCCTATGACTTAAATTGCTTCAAACTCCGTGTGTCCAGGCATTTTGGCTCGAACGTCCCTTGATTTTGGCCCTGTTACTCTTTCAACTATGGGGGAGGCACTCGCTATAGGCAGTTATGCCTTTTGCCTCCCTCAATCACATAGAAAAAAAAAAAAAAAAAAATTGTGTTCGTACTTGGCAACTGTTCCCTCACCCGATCATTGCCTTGCATTGTCTGTTTCTCTGGCTTACACCTCGTTGCTCTCCCTACTTCCTTCGTTTAGGTTTTTTCTTTTCCTTTTTTTCCTAATTGCATTCCAACTTGGTAACTGTTCCAGCACCCCTATAACTTCTTGCTCTGTTGTTATATTCTTTTGTGTTTAAATTATTGTTGTATGTTCATTTGTTTGTGTGTTCTGTTACTTGTGCGTTCATTAATTGTATGTGTTCATTTAATTTGTTGTGTCCATTTATTTATGTGTGTTCATTTACTTCTGTGTGTTCATATATTTTGTTTATTCAAATATTTTGTGTTCAGTTATTTTGTGTGTCCATTTATTTGTGTGGGTTCATTTATTTGCGTGTTCATATATTCTGTGTTCATTTATTTTGTGTTCATTATTTTGTTTGTATTTGTTAGTTTTTGTGTGTTCATTTACTGTGTGTGTTCATTAAGTTTTGTGTGTTCTGTGGTGGAGGGGTGAGACATTTCCACCACCGCTTTTCTCCTGCGAGACGTAAAAGTCGGCTAAAGGGGAAGGTGCCATACATACAAACATACATACATTTTGTGTGTTCATTTATTGTGTTTATACATTGTGTCTGTTCATACATTGCGTGTGTTCAAATATTGTTTTCATTTACTATTGGGTGTTCAATTATTTGTGTGTTCATTAATGTATGCATGTTCAAGTAATTATGTGTGTTAATTTATGTTGTGTGTTCATTTATATGTGTGTTCAACTGTTCATATATATGTGTGTGTTCATTTATTGTGTGACTTCATTTATTTTTGTGTTCATTTATTGTTGTGTTCATTAATGTGTGTGTGCTCATATATGTGTGTGTTCACTTATTTTAATTCGTTGATATATTTGAGATTTGATATAGGAAATAATATTTCAACTCTTATATAGTGTTAAGGTACTTTTACTTGTATGTACAGTTGGCCAACTTAGTCCTGCGCAAAAATATTGTGGTGTGTGGAGGTATGTGGCATTTCATCCGTAGTAAACAACGTAGTTTTATGAATGAATCCCTCAAACCGAAAGGCGTGTGAAAGGAGGGACATGATTGGTCGAGGTGTGGAATATCGTGAAGTTCAATTTTATTTATTTTTTGCATTTTTGCAGGTTAGTATAATTTCCAGAAAGTCGTTGAGTATAAAGGAAAATTAAATACAGATGTTTCTAATTAACATCAATACATAACTATACATAAATATATAAATAAACATAGCAGGAAGGTTAGTGAAGGTTAGTGTGGTGGCAACAGGGGGGAGATAATTCGAATCAGTTCAATCGAGACGGTGCGGCGGGACTACATAGCTAACAAATGGTTGTTTTCAAGATGCCTGTATACTGATTACAATAATTTATCTTGAAGAGTCTGTAGAAAGTAAAATGCTTCGTAATTTTTTATTGTACGGACTTATTACCAATAGTATTGAGATCTGAACTCATGCCTGTATAAATTAATAGTTTCTGAAATATCTTATTTACCGTCTTAAGCTTTATTTTTATAAAGATTGCAAATAACCTATAACAAAAGCTCCCTGGTAAAGTATGATTTTTTTCTCTGTGTATGAGAGGTCCTTCTTAACCTATGCAATAGGATGACGCCAATAGCAATTGAGCAATCGTAGCAATTACCAGAAGATTGTAAGAAATATCTAATGGATTGTCACCTAAACTAATTCGCTATACCGTAATTGTTAGTCTTTTTTAAAGGCCCATAAATTGCACAATTTTTACCAAACCCAAAATTAGCCCCCTTCGTCCTTCCACACACCCATGGTTGTTGAGGTAGTGGTGGTGGTGGTGGTGCGGGCGAGTGCGGGGGATAAACTAGCACATTGTTGAGTGACTAGTTGCTACTTTTAGGTAATTACCACCATTGCATTGCATAATATAATAACATTAATATACTATATAGGATTGCAGGGATTTACACTGTATATATTAGTTTTCCAACCAGGGAGTTTACTGCACTCCGGTACTAATTTGGTGATAAAAAGACAGGTATCAATCAAACCCATAAACAACAGCATTAATTGAATTAGACTACCAGACAACAATGTGATCGGCTTATAGTGAACAAATAAGGATAGGTTCATAACATAGTATGGAACAGCATTACTTCAGATAAGAAGAAACAAAATATACTGCCACTTCGAGGTCAAAAGAATATTTTTACTACATAGAATTTCCTATCACACGGTAACAATAGACATTCGATTCATACTTTGTTTATCTTTATATTGATAATACAAAAATAAGAATCCTTAAAATTGTCCGTTAACTTATGACAATTAGAGGCCCTTCCTAAGCTTAATGCAATACAATAAAACAATTGATCATAGTCTTGAAGAGGGTTATTGAGTTTTATAATACTCTTGTTAATAGATCCTTTTGAAACTAAATGTCATATGCTGGCGATAACTGGGAACACATAAATGTAGATAAAGTTTGCTAGAGCTTAAGATCTTAATAAACAGTTACCGATAATTAGGAAATGTATATTACTTGAAGGTTATATGCATTGCGTAACTTTGTGCACACATATCAAGTTATTATATCGGTACACGTTTTAAGATTCCCCGTGCTAATTCTCTCTCTCTCTCTCTCTCTCTCTCTCTCTCTCTCTCTCTCTCTCTCTCCCTCGAATGGTATGGAAAACTCCTTGTCGCTGATGGTAGGGCGCTCAACAGACAAATATCAACAGGTCAGCGTCACTCCAACACCTAACATGACTTAGATCACCGTATTAAGAGTTCTGTATTATCATTACCTCTACCTGCTACATTAGCGTTTTTAAACCATAGCCGCATGTATTTTTATTCAATAAGAAACCCTTTGGTAAATTAGGTGGCAAATATTCAATTTGCATTCTTATATCATTCACAATACCTATTCATAATTATTAACAATACTAGCTCCCCAAACATACAATAGCTTTCGCCAAATTTAGAATACTTTCTTCCAACCATAGCTCATCCCTGTTCCACCTTTACTACCCCAGGATTCCAGAGAATGGAAGGGGAAAACATATCTTTGATAAACACCATCCATTGTATGGATGCAACTAGCGCGGTGTTATTATGGTGATGATAATGTCGGTGTTTTGTGCTTGAATTATTTGAGTTTCATTTAAAAGAAATTGTCCAAGTCTATATGCATGTTCTGTAGTATGTTACACATAATATAATTATCGAACATAAACATCCAATACATTAAATATTATTGGCTTCTCGGTTGCAGCCCTACAAAGGATAACTTATTTAGTCGAATTTATATGTTAACCCTTATACGGCTAAACAGACGACACGTATTTGATTTGTTTAATACAACAACAACATTTCCATACTCGACTTCCGAAGGACTTCTAGGAAACAAAAGATTCATAACAATATTAGTTAACTATTTAACTGGCTAGCTAATTTTAATATTCATTGCAAAACTATACAATTTTTCAATATTCGTTTGGACTAATTCACACAATCATACCCTAATCAACTTCGCTCCATTGCTCAATATGTGAAGTAAAATCAACTGAGTTACTTCTACCTCTTCGTTTTCTTAAAAAGTAACATCCTTTCTGTTGTTTTTTCACATTCCTTTGTAGATATATATTTATATGAGAGAGAGAGACGCAACATGGATAACATAAAACAGGTAGGTACCGGTATCATAAGTTATCTTATGTTCAATATCACCTTATAGGAATATAAAGAAAAACTTAACAGAATAACCCCTCGACTAAATCATATTTCCTTATTAGGCCTATCAATAAAAATGTATAAATACTTAATTACTCTCTTACAGTCTATGTCTATACTATATACTGTATATTATACAGTATATATATATATATATATATATATATATATATATATATATATATATATATATATATATATATATACCGGTATATGTATATATATATGTGTGTTTTCAGTTATTGCCAACTTATTTCTTTAAGTTTTAGAAACACCTATAGTAAAAGGAGAAATAATACAGAAATTCAATAAACCTCTTCAATATGGTTACCACTTACCGGTATTTATAGTTTCAGTTACTTCTATAGTACTGCATTCGGTTTAGGCGTCTATTATTCAGAGATTAAAGGAATATAATCAAGTTCCCAATTTACTTTTTTTTTTTTTTTTTTTTTTGTCTATGTGATTGAGGGAGGCAAAAGGCATAACTGCCTATAGCGAGTGCCTCCCCCATAGTTGAAAGAGTGACAGGGCCAAAATCAAGGGACGTTCGAGCCAAAATGCCTGGACACACGGAGCTTGAAGCAATTTAAGTCATAGGAAAAGGGAAAGACTGATTCTGGGAGAGAGTTCCAGAGCTCAGATGTTGAGTAGAAGAAAGTTTGAGAGTAACGTTTCACTCTTGGGTTGGAGAGTTGCACAGAGTAGGGGTGGGATTGAGTTGCAAGACGGGTACCACGTGCCCTACGTAAAGGAGGTGGTATGCACTGGGATAGCTCTGAGGAACACTGATTATTATAGTAGCGATAGAATAGCGAGAGAGATGCAACATTGCGGCGGAGAGAGAGAGATTGCAGAGAGTTGGTGAGTGGACGGGAGTTAATGATACGAAAGGCCTTCCTTTCAACTTTGTCTAGGAGAGCGGTGTGAGAGGAACCTCCCCACACATGTGAACAATACTCAATACAAGGGCGCACTATGCCCCTGTACAGAGCAAGAAGCTGTGCAGGGGAAAAGAACCCCCTAAGGCGGTTGAGCACACCCAGCTTCTGGGAGGCTGCCTTAGCAAGACTGGTAATATGGTCCTTCCAAATGAGAGCAGAAGAAAAAGAGACACCAAGAATATTGAGAGAAGATGTTAACCGTATACTATCGATTTTAGGAGTATAGTTGGTTGTTGGAAGGAACATAATAATTGATATTGGTTCAGGGGTAATTTATCGAGAGGACTTCCCTAAGTGGTTAAGGCCCAATTAATTGCTCTTTCCATTCACATATGCATAGCCTACGTGAGTTGCAGTTGGGATGTGTGTACATGCTTAGATTGATATGCAGGATTCGAAGTTGCATAATAAATCGTAGGCAGTGTCCACCAACCTTTAACTGTCTTCGTTGTGCGATGCATAAGGTGTTGATTTTCGGTGTGAGCATCCTGGGTTCGAATCCACGGACTGCCACATGTGTTTGTAAATTTCATTTATCGATTTTAGGAGTATAGTTGGTTGTTGGAAGGAACATAATAAATATATAATTCAATATTTTTACTAACAGTAAATTGCTACTGGTTCCAAGGAAAAACAATACGGTGGCGGCATTGTAGGATGTATTATATATACATTTAATGTAGTGACTGTAGAGTATGCTAAGTATTCTAATGCAGGTGATGACATCGAAGTTCCGTAGTGTGTGTGTGTGTGTGTGTTTTGGGGGGCGTCATCTGAAGTTGTTGTGCTACAATATAATACAATAATCCTATCCTCGTCCTTTCCACAAAAGCCATTCACATCATGTTACCAGAGAAATGTTCGCCTATGCCCGAACTAATGTTGTTGTTCATATTATGACTGATAGAAACCTCTGTTGTTCTCTTTTAGAAAATGTGATCCGGTATGCACTAAATAATGTATTGATAATCAAGCCCTGCTATGCTATCTAGCACAATCCTATAAACATAGTGTGTAATGAAATGGCTTCAGTTATATAAATGTGGCAACTCTTTTCTGGTCTATTTGCTCGTTTGCCCTCCCCACACCTCCACCACCACCACAACCATATGGCTGTGTGGAAGGACGGGCAGGGTTCTTTTTGGGTTTGGTGAAGTCTATTTAATTGCCTTTGCAAAAGACTGAAATGTCTGAAGTGATGTAAGCAATAAAGATAAATGGTATTTCGAGTTAGGAAGCGTAACAAATAAATTATTATTCTCATAATATATTTACTATATGCCATCGTATTCTCTGAACTACTATGCAAACATGTTTCTATAGCAACAAGAGGTGATAGTAGTCTTCAAAATGCACATAAACTAAAAAACACAAATATTTCTGGCCTTTAACTGTCATTATTCTAATAATTTGTCTGAATTAATGTGTTCATAATTATTAATATATTGTCTATCTATCTATCTATCTGTTGCCTGACGCCGTGATCCCCGAAGGGGTGGCCACGAACGAACCGCCCCCATGCACCTCTGTCAATAATACATATAATAGTATATATAATAATAGTATATATAATAATAGTACATATAATACATATAATAGTATATGTATTATCCAGCTTATTCCTTAAGCCAACACAAATAACTTAAATCCTAAGTGTTATTGTTACACTTAATATATACACAAACAAATATAGACATGTTCTTCGGGAATCGTAGCTTAATTAAGTAGGAATGGGATAACTACCGAGGCAGCAAGCAACAGGTGTTGTTCGCTGCCTCGCTAGTTATCCTAATCAATTTAGGTTTGTTATTTTAGTCATCCCTAACATTTATTATGTATATGTAAATTCAAAACAATCGCATAATATTAATCTGCGTATTTTAGAGGGTATCATTTACGTCCTTGAGAGAGAGAGAGCGAGAGAGAGAGAGAAAGAGGTGGGAGGGAGGGGAGAGAAAGTGGGTGAAGGGGAGAGGGGGATGAGGGGGAATGGGAAGTGCGAAGGATATAAACTTGATTGTCTGTATATTTAATTCCATAAATAACGCAACACCTGATGTGTGTTACTTATTTGTGATCCGGGATGGGCTAATCTAATAATTAGCCTGTGTGTTATGTTAAAATAAACTTATTCTGCGTGCTGTTCTAGAACACACACACACACACACACACGTTCGACTCCTCCTCCTTCCAACCTCTATATTAACCCCGCCCCTTTTATTAGAAGCGATTAAAGGGCCATCTATTAAAAAATAAGTGAACTAATACATTGCCTCAGGCCATGACAACAGTTCTGTCGTAGACTGTACCTATTCTCAGAATGTCTGTAAGGTTGTCCATAGTCGGTCGGGGTTCGTCAACACAGGGTCCGTCCGCATCCGAGGCTGTTCGTTCGTTTGTCGTTGCCTTTTCGAGAACTCCAGTCGCTCACCAATAGTTATCCCTGAATCCTTTTTAACACCTTCACAACCATTATGTAATTTTCATCATATTCTGGTTACCATTAGACGATTTTCTTTACTTTGTAATCTACCTATGCGACTCAAAAGGGTAAATACGATCTCAAAAATTCAAACCTGTCCCTGTGTGAATACGAATCAGCTGGGGCTCAAACAATGATGCATTAATTGGTTGTAAATGACACTTCTTTCAGATGCTTCGTTTGTCGACTCCCAGGTCTTTCGGATTCAATATGTGGCTGGTTGGGGCAGCGAACTTTTGTAGTTGATAGTACACTCTAGACAAACTCTGGTCCAATATGAACCCTTGAACCACAAAGCGATTCTCCGAAATGTAAATAATCATTAGGTACTATGGGTTTCAGAGGTCGTGTTACATCGTTTTTCGGAAATAATTTATGAACAAACCGTTAGATCAGTATGATATTTTGCCACAACTTGTTTCACACTGTGCACTAATTTGTTTCATTATTGTGCATTACCAAAAGTGGATAATTAGACCACTTGTCCCTGTGTCATGAGGTTAAAGTCACACTTGAATGACTAGGAAACGGACAAAGCTACCGTGGCGTACCTGCGAAACCACCAAACCATTATTGCTTCTCCATCAAACACGATAGTTATCAGCCACCACCCAACCCTATTATCGTCTTTATAGTCAAGTTATCTGTCACTATTATATATAAAAATGCAAAAATACATATTTTGTATATATATATATTTGATAGTGACATAACTTGAATGTAAAGAAGATAATAGGGTTGGGTGGTGGCTGATAACTACCATGTTTGATGGAGGAGCAATAATGGTTTGGTGGTTTCACAGGTACGCCACGGTAGCTTCGTCCGTTTCCTAGTCATTCAAGTGTGACTTTAACCTCATGACACAGGGACAAGTGGCTTAATTATCCACTTTTGGTAATGCATAATATTGAAAAAAGTAGGGCACGGTGTGAAACAAGTTGTGGCAAAATATCATACTGATCCAACTGTTTGTTCATTAGTTATTCCCGAAAAACGATGAAACACGGCCTCTGAAACCCATAGTAAAGAGTTAAGGAGATTTGATTCTGTTCGTGATAGCTCTGTAGATTTAAGGTCAAGAGTAACTAATCAAGTGCATAAAAGCCGACGCACCCGTTGGCTTTAAAGGTTCAGAAATTCGATTGATTTGATGTAACCTTATAAAATATCTGATCACGAGTGTGCAGTATATATATTTGAGTGGTCGGAAAACAAAATGACCCATGCCTCGTGTTCTACGTAATAACACCAGAGAAAACGTGAACAATTGTGATGCCATCACTCTATGAAGAATAACAATCAAATCATTCGGAGTTTAGACTTTGACCGAAGCACACATACCTCGACATTCCTCCATGTCCGTCTATCGTGCTCTGGTTACTGCTTTATGAAGTAACACATTTCGTGACCTGTAATTCAATAATATACAATTCATTGTTTTTTTTAAATATGGGATTTATATAATAAATGAACTTACGGTATTTTATAAGAAAACATAAACAACGTACGACAGTGAAGTACCACCAACTCGTGCAACCAGCAGTTCTCACTTGGATTACCACTACATAGCTTGTTCACCAATAAGGAGCTGTTTAATTCTTCCCTCGGTGCTTGTAAGTACAAACAAGTAAGCCTTTCAATATTTGGTAGTTAGCCTATAGGGAAAAGGCCACCCTTATTCTTCATGTTTTTTTTTTTTTACCTCCAGATTTTGATAAATTAGTGTTTTCATGGTTTTAGTTATAATTCCAACGTGGTATACAAGATGATTAGCAGTGTTTTATCACTTTCATGAAGTGATAAAACACTGCTAATCATTGTATCAGGTTGTTGCTGCACTAATACCCTTAATCGCAATGAACATTACCCCTTCAACATCCAAAAGAGCTTTCGATAATTATAGGGAATAGGCTTGCAGCCTTATTATACATAATTTATTAGGGACAATGTAGGTCTATGCAGTCCTTTTACTGAACTCCTGTATAATCCACTGCGGGAGAATAATTTTGATCACATTTATAAAACCCGATAATAATAGAAAAACGCCCATTCTAATCAATCTCGGAGCTCTTTCGGACATCCTCACTGTTTACAAACGCCTTCTTTATGCAGTATAATCGATATTTTCATGAACAATACTTTGTTGGTGTACATGTAATTACCGTCGCGGTCAATATACAGGAGACGCAACAATATAGGTAACACATTTGTAATGGTAGTTTTGGGTTCCTATCATATGCTTCATGTCTATATACTTTTTATCCCCGTGGAAAAAAAACAAAAACAAAATCGGGATTTTTTGTTTTTTTTTTCCTTGGGATTTGTTTTTGTTATTTTCATTAACCTAACCAAAAAACGGGTAGGATGTAGTGAGCGGGCGTACCGCCATCTTTGTTTACATTACGCGTAGTGGCGTCGGACCTTTCCCATCATGTTCCCGTCTATTTTAACCTAACCTAACCTAGTATTCATGTACAGGGGGCAAATAGCAGAAAATATAGCGTCGAAATAGACGGGAACGTAAGTGCGACCGCGGCGATCGCCCTATGTAAACAATGACGACCGTACGCCCGAACTCTACATTCATCCCCAAAAAACCTAACCTAACCTAATAGCCCCCAAATACATTTAGGTTAGGTTAGGTTTTTTGGTTAGGTTAATGAAAAAAAAATCCCAAGAAAATAATGAAAAAACTAAAGATTTTTTTGTTTTTTCCCGGGGATAAAAAGTATATAGAAATGAAGCATATGATGATAGGAACCCAAAACTACCATTATAATTTATTACCTATATTGTTGCGTCTCCTGTATATTTACCACCGTCGCAAATTCTTTACAAGTGAAATACAAGAAACTGTACAAATCGTCCCTGTTGATGGCAGCGCCGCAATAATAAACAATGGCTGTTCATCGGGAGCTTCATGTTACCCTCAACCTGTCAGGTGTTAGGTGAGGGTAAGTCTTGTATCCAAAATGCCTTAGGTCTAGGTGACCTAATTATACTAGCTGTTAGGTGAGGGGTAGTATTATATCCAAAGGCCTAGGTCTAGGTTAGGTTAGGTGAGGTTCTTTGGTTAGGTTAATGACAAAACTTGCCTCGGATTTTACGGATTTAGCGCGGGTGTGGGGGCGGTAGCCCCCACCCATAATACTAGGATAGTTTAGTTAAAATTGTTAGGTTAGGCTAACGTTAACCCCATTCTTACCGGGTTCCACGTTGAAAAACAAGAAAACCCGAGCCAACTTTCAAAATGAGGTTACTGGGTTTCTAGACTCGGAATATTTGAAAACCTGAGCCAAGTTTGGCCAAAAACTTGGCTTGGGTTTTTCCATTTTCAGGTTTTGTTACTTTTCAATCTTTTATTTTCAGAGTTCCTCCAATATTACCCATTTATTTTCATCTTTTACCCCGCAATTTCCCTGATCTTCATAGCCCTCCCCACTATGGGGGGACGTTTCTTAAGATTGATGGATAATGGGAAAATACTAAAATGCGATGGTCCTCGGTATTAAACACTGTCTATCAAAGAAAAAAACAAAAACAAAACAATTACCTGAAAAACTCGTATCAGGTTGGTGATGCATTTTTACTTACTTGCTTGTTACTTGTAGTGATGATTCTCGGCCGTGCTCCATCACTTACACGAGGCTCGTCGAAGCCACCCTCACATATTCTAGCACTTTAATTCAGGCTTTATGGTCTTGTCTTGGAAGTCATAGCACTCAGTGAATAAGTGCGTCTTCAATTTCTTCTTTAACATCTCTAAATTTTCACTGTTGTCGACATTCTCAGGCAGTTTATTGTAGAGCCGTGGAGCACTCTTTTCAAAGGCTCTACTGTAAATCCAAATTAAAAATTGCTTCGTGGCTCATCCAGCCTGTGCAGCTCCACACTGTGTCTCAATGTCATGGCAGTATCTACGTGGAACTCTTTGGTCAATATTTACGAGTCACACCACAGCTGGAATCTCATTTCTAATGGTAGTTTTGGGTTCCTATCATTCTATGTTTCATTACTATATACTTTTTATCCACCGGAAAATATTATTTTTTCTTGTTTTTTTTAGGCCTAGGCTAGGATATTTTTTTTTGTTTTTTTTATTTTTTTTTTAGCATTAGGTCCTAACCTAACCTAAAAACCTAACCTAACCTAACCTAAATGTATTTGGGGGCTATTAGGTTAGGTTAGGTTAGGTTTTTTGGTTAGGTTAATGCTAAAAAAAAAAAAAAAAAAGCCAAGAAAAAAAAAAAAAATCCGGTGGATAAAAAGTATATAGCAATGAAGCATAGAATGGTAGGAACCCAAAACTACCGTTAAAAATGAGATCCCAGCTGTGGTGTGACTCGTAAATATTGACCAAATCTTTTAATAGATCCCTATATATCCTGGTTTTCCAAACTTCAATGCTTGATATGTCATGACACACAATTTGTAGACAATTCTTGCCTTAATTGGTAACCAGTGTAAATCAATCGGTCGGTGTTATTCTCTCCCGACGATATAGACCCTTTATTAATCTTGCAGCCCTATTCATAATAAGTTGCAACTTCCTCAGTAGATAATTTGGAAGACCATGGTAGACTGCGTTACAATAATCCAACTTACTTATAACATGGTTATGAACGAGCATCTTGGTGATTTTTTCATCGAGATACTTTCTCACAAAGGCAATGTTCCTCAGATGATATCCAGATATTCTCAAAACCTGATGAATTTGACCTTTGAATGATAAATTGCAGTCTATCATCACTCCCAAGTCCTTCACTGCGTTACTTACTTCCATAACATTTCCGTTGATTCGAAGTCTAGAAATATCCAGCCTCCTGAGATAGTTTTGTCTTCCAACGGTAAATATATAGGAGACGCAACAACGTGTTTTTATTTGTTTATAATTTTGTTTTGTATTTTTTTTGGTTTTTTTGGTGTTTCAGTCGAATCTACTGATGAAGTTGAATGGGAATTAAGCATTTACCCATTATTCATCAATCTAAAGACACGCCACCCCCCCCCCCCCACCCCCCCCATAGTCGGGAGGGCTATGAAGATCAGGGAAATTGAGGTGTAAAAAGCGTATATAACACGATAATACACATTTGTAACCAAAATTTGGCTCGGGTTTTGTCAATTTCCAGACCAATAAAACCCGACTTTTTGAAAACCCGAACCAAGTTTTGACGAAACTTGGCTCGGATTTAACTAATTTGAAAATTAAAATAACACAATAACCATAATAAAATGTTGGCTCGGGTTTTGTAAATTTCCAGACCCATATAACCCGACTTTTTGCAAACCCGAGCCAAGTTTTGAAGAAACTTGGCTCAGATTTTACTAATTTTCATGTCAAAATTACACAGTAACCCTAATAAAAAGTTGGTTTGGGTGTTCATAACTGCTTGGACTCCATCCATCTACTGACGTCCGCTATTATTCTGTTCAACGTTTCTTCAGTGTTAACTACATTCCTCAGTGTCATGTAGAACTGGGTATCGTCTGCAAACAGTTTAAAACTAACTCCATATTTCTCAAGCAAAAGTGACAGTTCAATTATATATATGCAAAACAGAATTGGGCCCAGTACACTTCCCTGGGGGACGCCCCTTTCTGAACGTTTCATATCGGAGAACGATCTTCCTATTTGTACGCAGTATCTTCAAGATAACTTCTCAGGTAATTCAATGCATTACCTTCTATACCAATAGTTCTGCAGTCAGTCCGCAATAAATCATGCACAACTGTGTCAAATGCAGCACTTAAATCAAGCAGGATTAAAACACCACACTTTCCTTCATCCAGCAATACAAGTAAATCACTGACCACAGAACACGTAGTTGTTTCAGTGGAGTAAAGTCTCCTATAGGCAGACTGACTGCCAGGAAAAACTCGCACTTTCTGCAAGTGATCCAGCAACTGGTCTAATATTACATTCTCGATTATCTTAGACAAAAATGTCAAGTTGGATACTGGTCGAAAAGAACTAAGACACTGAGCATCCAATTTACCTTTTACTATAGGCTTCACAATCGCCCTTTTCTCAGACTCAGGAAAAACATTAGTTTTCAATACTTCGATTAACAATATCTAGTAATATATCCAGAATTCCATCGAATTTTTTACTATGAACTATATCACTCACAGGTAAAGGATCATTTTCACAGTATGTATGCTTCACTCTATGTACAATAGATTTTACCACACTCTGGTCGACTGTCCGAGAACATGATAACTTATTCTCTGGAACTTCACTGGCTGAAGACGATCCTTGCAAGCCGCTTGCTCTAAAGTTTTCAACAATATTCCTAATTTTATTGTCGAAGAAGTCTAAACATTTATTTACTAGCACTGTATCTGAAAACCCCTCTGGTAACTTATTATTTTTGTTTCCCGTCAAATTATTTAGCACCGTATATAACTTATTAATATTTGTTCCCGCCTCCATGGTCTTTTATCTATATTATTCACGTTTCCTTTTTACTATACATCTATTTTCTTAATTTCTTGCGTCTTGATAGTCTCTTCTTGCTATATCTGTCCGGAACCTACGCCATAGTCTTTCTCTTTTAATTTTTTCCTTTTTCGCTCGTAATATTTCAGCATTAAACCATGGCGCATGGTCTATCACTACAATTTCCTTTGCATAGGGCACATTTCATTATAGTTTTCCTTGACAGTACCATTATATTATAATCTAGAAAGACATATCGCACATTCCTCACGTTTCCCGTATTCATGGTCACAAATTTCATGCCTCTTTAAAGATAGAATTTGGATCACTGAGGTTATTAATAGTTCCGGTATAAAGTCTCTCTTTGATCGAAACTTAATCTTTTTAGTTTGTCTTGAATCTTTCATAAATGGAATCACAAAAGTTACCAGCCTATGCACCGGAAAAATAAGACATATCTCTTCCACACACATTTCTTAGACGAGATTATAGTCAATATCACAAAAAACTAAGTCCAAAATATGCCCTCCAATTGATGTCACCACATCCACTTTGTTAACTAAATTGAATGAGTGTATCATTTCCATAAATTCCATAGTATAGTGAGCACTTAAATCTTCAATCCAAAGGTTAAAATCACCACAGATTAAAACATTTGCGCTCACCATGTCTAACGTTTCCAAATACATTATAAATTCTCCAATGAATAAGTTGGTACTCAAATTTGGTGGTCTATACACTACAATAAAAGTACATTTCTTCCCACCTATTTCACAACCAGCCTGCTTATGTTCAAAACTCTCCATTCTCTCTGTTGCATACACCTTTGAGTTTTTTAAATTAGTTTGAAAGAAAAATTCCCACTCCACCTCCTCGCCTGTCTTATCTTGGAATATGCAGAAAAGTATGCGTTGTTGGAGTCATTTCTTGAATTTTAGCATTATCTCAATCATTTAGCCATGTTTCGGTTAGCGCCAAAATATCAAAACCATCATCTTTCATCAGGTCACGAATGCCCAAGGTTTTATTTCCTACTGAGTGAATATTCAATAGGCCACATTTAATTTCCAAGTCTCCCCTGTTAATAGCCATTGTCAGTCCTGTTCCTAATCCTCTCTAGTTCACTCTCAAGGACCGGACAGCATTTTTCATTCGCCGAGTGATTCACCACAGGCTTCTTGTATCTCACAGTTAACACCTTACGAGCGGCCTATGCGGTTTATTTATGTGTACCGCACAGCGGGGTGTTTTTAGCCAAAATAGGGCTGTTTACGTGATCATTTTCATGCCTAAATAAGACCCAGAACGTAAAACAAGTACCTATCCCTGAAAGGGCATAAACAGAGCTTTCGAATGACACCATAACGATCCTTGTATGATGGATAGTTTTCTTGCAATAACCGTGCAACGCGAGTGCAAAAAGCAGGTAATTCGGTACTTTCAGTACATAATTGAGTATGTAGCGAGTGAGAGAGGGAGGAGGGAGCTGAGATTTGTGTCAGTAGGTTCGCCGCGGTGGTCTGGAGCAGTCATACGCTCGCTAGTCTCCTGCCACCACTTGTCTCTCTCTCTCAGCCACATTACGTGCTGAAATTGCCACTCGAGTTATGTCGAGCGCCGCCACATAGTCCAGCTTTATTTAACTCGACTTATGTTGCTCGCCGCTAAATAAGGGTATTGCACTTCCTTTCAGCCACCTGACAATCCTTTGATTTATGATTTCCTGCACATTTATGGCAACATAGTTCAGCACCATTGCTCTTGGCAGTACAATTTTCTTGCAAATGTCCGTATCTTTGGCAATAATAGCAAATTAAGGCGTGATACCTGTCCCTTACAGTGTACACTCCCCATTCCAGCTTCAGTTTGTCTCGATTCTTATGAATCAATTCTCGAACAGTTGGATCACACTTCAAAGTGTAATGCATCGTGCCACCAGCAGCAGGCTTGCAAAAAATCTTCTCAATCTTAGTCTCAACTTCTGGGATTTGTTTAAGATACTCATTCTTTTCTATCAAGATCTCAATTATCTTATCCTGGGTCTCCTCCCTAGGAACGTTACAAATCATGATTTTGGGTTTCAGTTTTCTCACTCTTTTTGTGGTTACCTTTTCTACATTCTCCAGTTTCTGGGCTGCTTCATCTCACGATGCTGGATGTGATGGAGATGAGCTGCTTGAAGAGTATGTGTGGAGTTACTCGTAGAGACAGATTGAGGAATGAAGAGATACGTTGGAGAGTGGGGCAGCAGGAACATTTGTCAGCCAGAGTGGACAGAAGGGTGCTGAGCTGGTATGGGGTGGCAAAGCCCCCCTCAACATCCCCCCTCAACATATTATTGTATCCCATGGCATTCAAAATCATTACTTTTTCTATTGCACTAGACATATCGAAAGCCTTCGATAGAGTCTGGCATAAATCTTTAATTTCTAAACTACCCTCCTTCGGTTTCTATCCCTCCATCTGTGCCTTTGTCTCTAATTTCCTTTCCGGCCGTTCCATAGCCGCGGTTGTGGACGGCCATTGTTCACTTCCTCACCCTATAAACTCCGGTGTTCCTCAGGCCTCTGTCCTATCTCCTATTCTCTTTCTAATTTTTATAAATGATCTCCTTAACTGTACCTTTATTCCCATCCATTCATACGCAGACGACTCAACCTTACTCCATTACTTTTTCAGAACGCCCCAGCCAGCAATCCCTCAACGACAAACGTAATGAAGCCATACAACTCTTAAATTCTGATCTAAATACTATTTCCAATTGGGGCAGAGAAAACCTTGTTAACTTTAATGCTTCCAAAACCCAATTTCTCCATCTATCTACCCGTCAGGATCTCCCAGCGGACTATCCCTTATTCTTCAACAATACAAAAATCAACCCTTCATCTTCTCTCAATATTCTTGGTGTCTCTTTTTCTTCTGCTCTCATTTGGAAGGACAATATTACCAGTCTTGCTAAGGCAGCCTCCCAGAAGCTGGGTGTGCTCAACCGCCTTAGGGGGTTCTTTTCCCCTGCACAGCTTCTTGCTCTGTACAGGGGCATAGTGCGCCCTTGTATTGAGTATTGTTCACATGTGTGGGGAGGTTCCTCTCACACCGCTCTCCTAGACAAAGTTGAAAGGAAGGCCTTTCGTATCATTAACTCCCGTCCACTCACCAACTCTCTGCAATCTCTCTCTCTCCGCCGCAATGTTGCATCTCTCTCGCTATTCTATCGCTACTATAATAATCAGTGTTCCTCAGAGCTATCCCAGTGCATACCACCTCCTTTACGTAGGGCACGTGGTACCCGTCTTGCAACTCAATCCCACCCCTACTCTGTGCAACTCTCCAACCCAAGAGTGAAACGTTACTCTCAAACTTTCTTCTACTCAACAGCTGAGCTCTGGAACTCTCTCCCAGAATCAGTTTTTCCCGCTTCCTATGACTTAAATTGCTTCAAACTCCGTGTGTCCAGGCATTTTGGCTCGAACGTCCCTTGATTTTGGCCCTGTCACTCTTTCAACTATGGGGGAGGCACTCGCTATAAGCAGTTATGTCTTTTGCCTCCCTCAATCACATAGAAAAAATAAAAAAATACAAAAATAAATAAATAGATGGGAACTTGACTGCAAGCGTCCGACGCCTCGCCCGCCGCCGGCATGTTTACATTTGTCGATCGCCGTGGTTAAGTTTGCGTCTATTTTGACGGCGATTTTTTCGGTTATTTGCCCCCTGCTGGCAATATATATGATGACAATATGTCATGGGGGGGTGAGCGGGGGGCAAAGCCCCCCTCAACATATTATTGTATCCACAGGCAGTCAAAATAGACGGGAACAAGATGGCAAGCGTCCGACGCCACTCCTCGTAGTGTAAACAAGGCTGGCGATACATCCGGGAACTACATCCTACCCGGAAGTTGTAATAAACAGGAATGAATGGAGAATGCTTGTGAATAGATGAGTAAACACGTGGTCATTTGGGGGAAGGGGTCGGGGCAAGTTAGACTAGATAATAATCCATCAGGCGCATGGCCCGGAGAGACGGTTTATATGAAAGGTGCGCCTGGAAGTGTGGTGGGCGGGCTTGTGGCTTCGGCTCTGCTGCATGGCTGCCTGCCGAGATCGGTACCTCTCCTGGTGGTCAGGGGCCGGGGGAGTGCTGTAGGGACCTTTGGTGACCCTGGTCTCTGGGTCTTCTCCTGGATGACCGAGATGTGTGTGAATGTGTATTTTGTTTTTGTATGTTCATTGTTTTCTGTTGTGTTTTGAGTTGTCCCTATTCTGGCTTTGTCGTGAGTCCCCCCCCCCCCCCCCAATAAAAAAGTAGGAAAAGTGGGGATTGAGCCTGAGTATATAGATAGATAGATAGATAGAAAAATGCTTACACAATACTGAAAGGGTTTTCCATCCTACTATGGCTATAAATATCCTTACCTATTTCCTGGTGGACTCTTCCCAAATGATCGAAGAGTCAGCCCCATTGCTTTCATTCATTTCGAGTTATAAGAAGTAAAGGGGTCAAGATTATTGTCAAGTTCGCTGGCACTAACTATAGTATGGTTTATTTTTTGGATGCATTTCAAAGTTTTAGGAGTCTTTAGCCATATTTACCATTTTTTAACAATATTTCATGACTTTCATCGACGTTATCGCCGAAGAATTTACCTTCGGACCTCAGTTTTCTGTTGACCCATTTGTGTACTATGCACGTGCGTTTTTCATTCTCCTTCAGTAATAAATTTCGTAATTGTTTACTATAACGGCTTCCGCTCTACTCCCTTACAAACTGTTACTAATAAATATATGTGACCATAGGAGGGTATTCTGCAGAGCAACACCTCGATTACGGGATTCCTGTATAATAGAATTATTATTTTTCGCTCTTACCTTACTCAGGGGACCTTACTGATGCACGTATAAGTGCTACATTTCTTATTTTGTCAATTTGATTTTCACTCCCCTATAACATTTTCAGATATTTTTGACAAGCCAGTCCAGGACACTTTGTTTACATTCTAGCCTCCTTGAAGGCTCCTCTCCGATGCTCAGTAGCCAATCAGAGTGGATCTTCACCTACAAGACATCTATGTACTTCAGTAAATTTGTATTGGTACACTCCTGTTATCGACAGTCAAAGCTGAAGATTGCGGATTAAACACCGTAGACTTTATCGAATTATCTTTCGACGCCTGTCAGTCTTTTATTGTTTAAATATCCAATCAGCGGGGGTGTGGGGGCGGCAGCCCCCACCCATAATACTAAGATAGGTTAGTTAAGGTTTTTAGGTTAGATATATCCTGATATATCATTGGGAAGATATTATTGGGATGGAATTTGTGTTGTACCTAGTATCAGTGCATTACCACAAAGCCCACCGAAATGACAAAAAAATACCCTCATTGTTCCCTGATTAAATCATCATCAATCAGACGCCTCGGTTCCAGAGGAAGCGCCCCAAAAGGGATGGCCATGGCAGAAATTGCCCCCAGGCTCCAAGACATGCCTCCACTGAGCCACTCCGCAGTGCCATTTCCACTATGTGGATTAACTTATAAGGCCCTAAACACTGAAGGAGCAGACCCAGAGCAATCCCTCATCCAGATGGCAGGTCCACCACTATTTTGCTATTTTATTTACCCCAGAGGGCTGGAAGCATACCAAGCACAGGAATTTTCTGAAGATAGGAACCAGTGGTCCACTGCTCCAGAAGCTGATTTCACCACCAAAGTGGCGGGCGGTGGGGTCGCCGCATCCCTACGCCAGAGAAAGGGCGACTTGTGCCAGTGGGCTGTGAGAGTAGGACACTAAGGAACCATGGGGCACACCATTATGGCCCCATTGCCTTCACCACTCTCAGGAAAAAAGCTAGAAATAAGAATGATGAGAAAGGTAAAGTCAGAAACCGACTATGGGAAGTAGAGGACACCAACCCTCACCGAAACAAAATAGCACTGTATAAATATTCCCATATTCAAAATATGATACAAGGGTGCAATACCTAGTGAGTTAATTGCTCAATTGGTGGTGTTCTGAGAGTGAGGGTCCCAGTCTAGGTGGCGATACAGTGAAGCACGAAGGCGGAGCAGCTTCAGAGATGGGGCTGCTTCGAGCTGTGAGTTGAACTCTAGTGCTTCACTTGTCTCACTCCCTAGACTGGAAAAATACCTCATGGGCTTCACCGTCTTGAGCGGTTGGATGTGCAGGCTCTCAGCTTATGCCCGAGAGGGAGTAGTTGGAATATAGAAAACAAATAAACAAAATAATGTCTTTTCAAAGTTGACTAAATAGAGTTCACCCCGCATTCCCAAACTCTCCCCTAGATTGTTGGTGTATCGGAATTACAATTAACAATGCAAATGCTATTAAAAAGTGCTTTTTCGCACTTTCTAACAATAAAATATACACTTACAAACCAATACAATATAAAAAAAAACAAAAAAAAAAAAATTTGTTCTGCAGAATTACCGGGGCATATATTAGGTATTAGGGGTACTTATTTCCGAAACTACGACTAATTATTTATCAATATTTGAAGGCTATTATAGAATAAGTATTATAGATAAAAGTATCAAAATTGGCACACGCAATCAAATAGTCAATATAATCAAAATTAGATATTAGGCCATCATAGGTTTACTCTACATAGGCTTTGGCAGCCACCTTTCAATTACTTTCCATAAAAGTTTTTAACCTCCTAACTGCGCAGCTATGGTATTTGAATGTGCCCACGGTGCGAAGGTATTCTGATTCATTCCTCACTAAAATCATTAATTTACCATATATATAATTAATACTTATCCATATGTGCCTATTTTACTTTTAATAAGAACATATTATGAACATGGGAATGCAATAAATCAAGTGGTAGCAGCAAATGGCTGGTGAAAATTGTATATTTGAGCCCCGCGGTCGTATTCTGGTCTTGAGCAGTGATAGACTAACACCCTCACTCTCTCATGTCTCGCGTGGCACTGAGAGACCAGGGGAGCTTTCAAACTGGCTTGGAGGATAGGAGTTACACTCTTCCACCCTGCTCCCTTGCACCCACCCGTCCTCCCACGAAAATACTTGATAAATATCGGGAAAAATAGAGAAAATACCTGATAATTGAGGAAGGGGGAAAGGGCGGGGGGGGGGGCGGGGGGACACATGTGTAGGAGTGGTAGAAAGTAATGGGGGGAAACTATCTCTCCTAAATAAAAACAAAATGTGTTTAGTGCCACTGGGGTGGTTTAAATGTATTTTTTTTTAGGCCTAGGATCTTAACACTCAAAGAGCAGGTGGTGGAGTATATTTGACTGTGCCGCCCAGAGGGGGGTTTTACTGTAAACGAGCTTGTTTCCGTGCTCGTTGTCATGCATAAACAAGAGCCAGAGCGTAATACAAGTATGTATCCCTGAAAGGGCATTAATTCAGCTTTCCAATGACACCATAACCATCCTTCTACGATCACTGGTTGTCTTGCAACGATCGTGCAACCGAAGGGCAAAATCGGTAAAATCGGTTATTTTCTTACATTATTACGTGTGAAACGAGTGAGAGAGGGAGTACATCTCAGTAGCTCCACGGCCACCGTGGCGAGCGGTCAAGAGGTAACCTACGCTCCTCCCACCGCTCCGCTCTCTCTCAGAGCACATTACGTGCTCAAAATTGCACTCGACAATAGCCGTGACCCGCCACATAGGCCACATTTATTTCACTCGACAATAGCCGGGCGCCGCCAAAGAAGAGTATATAGTCTTCCCACAGCCGCCCAGTAGGACCTCTTAACTCCTTGCGACATATATGACGCGATAGCGTCATATGGAACTTATGACCAAAAACTCATATGACGCGATCGCGTCATATGGACTTATCTACATGCCTCTCCAATAAGTTTATGACGCGATTGAGCGTCAAATGAGCTCAGTAAGTCCGTAAAGTTAGATGAAGGTCTGTCGGTTGGTGGCAACCCCAGGTTCCTCCGACAATTCTAACGGCCAGCAGTGTGGTTTTGACAGTTGTGTGGTGCAGTGGCAATGATTCCGGGCGCCCGCCTCCCTGGACTTACTGGAACATAATATGTCTGAAGGAGTTAAGAGTCTTCCCGCGGCTGCCGGGTTAAGCACTGATATTTGCCCCAAACTGTATACCATGGTAGAGATGTCAAACTAGTCTCAAATGACTCGCCTGGAAATGGGTAACAACATATATTCAGACATTGTTTAGCTAATATTGACTGTTTTATTATAGTAGTCATTTTCAGAGCTTCCGTGACCGTGTTTAGGATACCAAAGTTTCTCAGTGAATTTAACAACGGCAACTGATACTAAAAAAAAATAAGCCCCCATACACCTCACCAAAATGACGGGAAAGTTGTTATTTAAGACGTTTTTCAAAATGGCCGCCGCCGTCATCTTAAAAAATTTATAAAGTTCTATTTCTTGAAGTGAATGGCCAAAAATTACAATTTTGGTGTCTATTCCCACTAATTTTGGTGTCAGAAGATCAATGGCATGGCACAATTAAAAAATAATTAATAAATAATTACCAAATAATTAAGTAAATAAGAAAATAATTAAGAAAATCAATGGGATGGCATAATTCATGATTTAGAGTCCCATTAACCTCAACATCTAAGACAAATATGATGTTGTTAAATCCACTGAGAAACTTTGGTATCCTAAATTAATAAAACATGAGACCTACTGCATTAAGATGCACTATCACTGCAGGACAAATATGATGCACAACTGTCAGAATCACCTCCGCTGTCATCATCGCTGCTCTCCATTTGTGGATGACTTGGAGTTTTTAGAAGATCCAGGAATGATGGACGTGCAGGTTGGGTATAGCGTACTGGGAGGCATAAGCCATTTACAAGGTGCCATCCATGGACAATTGGTGATGGATGATTCTGAAGCTGGAAATTCTTCTGCAGATATGTGAGGTAATTGGTGCGCTCTAAGTGTGGTCGTAGACTGTCAGAATCAGGTACCAGTCTGATGATCTTCTTTTTCTGAGTACTGACCACTTTGCTGCTCTCACCTCTGCTAGGGTCTTGTGTTTGGTGTCACAATAGATGTACCAGATAACAAATTTTTGTAAGTCATTGATGATTTCCTGTGTGACTGGGATGATTGTGCCACAACTTTTAAGGAGGTTGCGAGCTTCTGATGATTTTTCTACACGGTCAACAATAGTTTTCTTGCCTATTCCATAAAAGCCGGAGTTATGGTCGCATCCGGTAAGAACATAAAGTGGGATCAAAGACTCCGCCATTGCCTCACTACACAAACACCGAGCATTTATCAGCTGAGACTTGCGTTTCAAGCACAAGAGTCCTGATATTTGCCGAGCCACATAGGCTGCCTGAACGTAGATATCAGTATCTTCAGTGTCAATGACAACTGCTTCTGTATACCCTTCTGACCGCAGCTTACCATAAAGAGTGAACAGAGCTGTGTCTGCTTCTGCATGGGCGTATGTGAGATTCTGCAAAACTTCATCTGTGGTGAGATTCCTTGCTGGTTTGCCAACAACACAGTGTATGAGCTGATTTTTTTTTTTTTTTTTTTTTTTTTCTTTATTCCAACTACTCCCTCTCGGGCATAGGCTGAGAGCCTGTACATTCCACCGCTCAACACGGTGAAGCCCGTGAGGTCTTGTTCCAGTCTGGGGAGTGAGACATGCGAAGCATCCATCATGGCTCGAAGCAGCTCCATCTCTGAAGCGGCTGGTTGCTTCGCTCAAGTGCTTCACCGTCTCACCCTCCAGACTCAGACCCTCACTCTCAGAACGCCACCTATTGAGCAGCGAACTCACTAGGCATTGTCCCCCTGTAACATGTTGTAGATGCCTTTCTTTTGAAAGCAGCCTTGATAAATGCTTGAAGGCGAACTTTATTCTCTGGCTTACCAAGAACAGCATGAAAGTCTCTATTAGAAGGAAATTTGTCCTCTGACTTCATAAACACATTGCAAATGGACTGATTTTTTTTACGGTGTTGTCGTTCACTATCTTTGATGGAGAAGTCTTGCTCGTACGAGTCATTAACCAAGATAACACATTCTGCATTCGAATGTCTATTCAGGAACTGTGTCCAGATGTTGTTCATCCGTTATCCTTGGTCTGATGGGTGGTTCACCACTCTTGACTGTTTTGTATGGTTCAATTCTTTGCATCTGGCTCCCAAGTTCTTTGAGGCTATCAGAGAGGTACGAAGGCAAGGTGCTATTTGCAACTGGTCTATCATCATCTAGGGTAGGTAGATTTAGCTTAGGTAGGTCTGGCTGAACAAACATGACATTTGTACGATGTGATTGGCCACTTCCAGTCAAAGTGTCACTTTTGAAGTCATCGTTGTCGACTATACATATTGCCGGTGTTCCTTCAGAAAGTTCAAAAGGACACTCAGTTGAATGCTTCAGGTCAGTAACTACCCGGAAATCTCTAAGCAAAAGCACATCATTGTAACTGATTCCCAGGCCATCCTTATGTAATATGTCTACCATTTCTCTGCTCTTTGTCATACCATGTAGCAATACACCGAGGTTTGTCTCAAATTCAGTACGTCTTCCAGTGATGTAGCTGGTCAAAATAGATGCAATTGATCTGACTTGGGGCTTGTCATCGACTTCAGACTTTGTGGGGTGCTTTAACCAAGTGATGAGCTTCAAGAGGATATCATTCAGGTCTTCATATTCTTCTAGCTCATGTATGTATGGAGGCCAAGGAACAGTTTTTGTTTTGATGATCTGATCTCTGAGTCGCCCAGCTACATTCTTCACCAGCTGATCGTCACTTACACCTAGAGAGGATATTGAAGCCTCAAGATATGAACCTGCAGCTCTTGCATCATATACCAGTTCACTCACATTCTTCTGACCTCGTTCATGAAATGCTATGTCCTCTCCACATTCCTTGATCAGAATTTCCTTCACGAAACAGGACTTTGCTTTGGAATAGTAACCATAATTTGAAGTAATGCCTTTGTAATCCTTTACAAGACCTTGCAGTGTACGGATTTCATGATCTTCAAAGATAACTTGACGGACATGATGAAAGAAGATATTTTGGGCCTCTCGAAGATTAACATGTTGCAGATGCTCTGTTTTTTCATCAGGAAAAGACTCCTTCAGAGGGTTGCTGACATAATTGCGCCAACATTCACGATGATAACGAATTTCCAATCCAAACGCCGTTCGACTGTCTGGGATAGATGCAAGTAGGGTATTCAATCTTTCTCTTATAGGCTAATCTGACAGACAAACTGTATGCAACTTGAACCGGTTCCATGCGTCTACTGTTGACAGCAGCAAAAGTTTGGACTTGCCAGGATTACTGGTTTTTTGTGGTCCTTTCATACACCACACACAGAGATTCTTATCATGAACCACTCCAGTACTAGAACGAAGCTTTTTAGGCCACATTTCCTGGGAGTTGTTAACTTGAAGTTGATGCTTGAACTTCTTCCTGTTCAGATTTCTGTTTACGATTCTGTGCTTGCTGAATATAGCGATTACTACTGATCTGGGTGTAACATTTACTATGCATGTACAGGCCTTTAGGCCCCTTGTCCCACTCCACTGCTGCATAGGCATGCTGAAATTTATCAAGTTCCTTCCACCGAAAACACTTGCTCCTTAGATTCTCCTACTTTGTATCAGATGTCTTGTCCGTACTATCATCAGCTATACAGGGATGTTGACATAATATGCATTTTAATCCAGGTCCTGGGTCAGGCACATCACTAACTCCTCTACGTTCCATGCTTATGATTCTTCACGCCAAATTCGATGCAACAAACCTGAAAAAGAAGGAATTGATCAGTCAACATTCTTGGTTTACATTTTAAATTATATATTATATTATTTGAGTAAGTTTCAGAGGATCCGTGACAGTGTTTAGGATACCAAAGTTTCTCAGTGGATTTAACAACATCATATTTGTCTTAGATGTTGAGGTTAATGGGACTCTAAATCATGAATTATGCCATCCCATTGATTTTTTTAATTATTTTCTTATATTCTTAATTATTTGGTAATTAGTTATTAATTATTTTTTAATTATGCCATTCCATTGGTTTTCTGACACCAAAATTAGTGGGAATAGACACCAAAATTGTCATTTTTGGCCATTCACTTCAAGAAATAGAACTTTATCAATTTTTTAAGATGACGGCGGCGGCCATTTTGAAAAACTTCTAAAATAACAACTTTCCCGTCATTTTGGTGAGGTGTATGGGGGGCCTTATTTTGTTTAGCATCAGTTGCCCTTGTTAAATTCACTGAGAAACTTTGGTATCCTAAACACGGTCACGGAAGCTCTGAAAATGACTCTACTATTAGTACAGTCTGCTGTAGTTTAGCATCATGACACAAATTGGTAAGTAATGTTGCCATTTACAACTAATTTGTTGAACTACAGGGGCCAGTACAAGTCAAACGGTCAATATTAGCCAAACATTGTCTGAATATATGTTGTTACCCATGTCCAAACGAGTCATTTGAGATTAGTTTGACCATGGTATACAGTTTGGGGCAAAAATCAGTGCTTAACCCTCTCCGACATATGACGCGATTTTGAGCCTATTGGGGATACTTTAATTAAAGCCTTTGTTACCATCAGGGGTATTTAGAAACCTTTAGTTTAGTTACTTCAACCTCTGCAGTTGTCTTTGAGTTAGCTGTGGGCAGAAAACTAATTTTGGAGAGCTAATTATAAGAGTGAGAGAACTCTATTTCTTATTGCTAATCTGGCAACCTCTGCGTCATAAGTGCGTGAAAGGGTTAAGAACTCTTATGTAAAGTAATTGAAAGGGGGCTGCCAAAGCCAATATAGAGTAAACCTATGATGGCCCAATATCTAATTTTGATTATATTGACTATTTGAATGCGTGTGCCAAATATTTTACTTTTATCACGAAATGCAAAAAATGTCTACCTAACTGCCTCACTACCTAGGTGTTAGGGGAGGGTTTGTTTTGTATCCCACGTACTGGGTACTAAGGACATTTACTACGTGGTAGGTGAGGGCTAGTTTTGTATCCCACGTACTGGGTACTAGGGACATATACTAGGTGTTATATGATGGTTACTTTTGTATCCCATGTACTGGGTACTAAGGACATACGCTAGGTGTTAGGTGAGGGTTAGTTTTGTATCTCACATACTGGGTCTAGGTTAGGTTAGGTTAGGTTCTTTGGTTAGGTTAATGACAAGGGATTAGGTGGTAGGTTAGGAATAAACTAATGTTACATCCTGGGATATATAAACACTGGGCTCTTTCTATTGGACTAGGTATGCGGCAACAAGCAACAACGGAAAACGCTAGATCCAACCCTTATCTATAAACCCAGGCAACAAACCACCCTAAACCGTCAAGAGTCCTGCCTGGACAACGAGGTGTCCTATGACTCGGTTGCAGGGTGCACGCACTATTGACTGCTGATAGTCAAGCAGGCTATATAAAAGATCACACAATTAAGTTGACTTAAAGCTTCAAGGAAAAGATAGATAACAGAATTAAATTGCAGAAACAATTTAATAACAAACTAGAAGAAAACACATTTAACGTTACGTTAATTAATACAACTAATCACCCCTGCGTGAAAAAAGGTGAAAGCAAACAGTCCTCAAAACATCGTACAGGTAGACAAGATGCGGGTCTCTAAACTGCATGTGGCTACTGAAGGATCTGATGCTTAGCAAAGAAAGTACGTTACGGATTTAGAGAACTCTTAACTCATAAGCAGGAATAAATACTAGTGATAGGACCTACAGTGAATAATGGCATAGGTATAATTAAATAAAGGTAGCAACTCGCAACATAACCACATACAGGTGTGCTTCTCACTCTTAGTCAGGCAAGCCTGCTCGGACAGAGTCTCTAAGCCACACCCTGACTCACAATGCTCACAAAAACGGTAAACTGTGGCACAATAACAAGCATACAGAGATAATGAACCCCTAGCTGTTAATCTGCCAGGTGGCAGAGGTCTAGCTGGAAGGATATAGGCTTCGGATACCCGGGCTGAGCCACCTGCCCTAGCCTAGGGACGTTCCCCGGTCTGTGCGCCAAATTACTCTAATTGAAAGGGTGCTCTCTTGAGAGACTCAGATCGCAAGTATCTGACTCTCTCCTGGCGACCCTAAAACAAAAGCAAGACGTGCTAGCGCAGTGCTGAGTGGACTAGGCAATGGCCCTCACACAACACAATGCTAGACACATAGGGACACAGACAAGAAAATGCCCCCAGAATCCCACGGGTATCCTAGTAAAGTTGTGCGGGTCCACGGGACTCGCACCAGCAGACTTTACTTAAAGGATCGCAAAAAGCCTCCCCTCCGGTCTAGCCCCTGCTAACCTGACACAAGAACACACTAGCAAGCATGAAACCACCAAATATGAGACAACAAAAAAGCTTCCTAGGTCTCATTAACAATTACATCCCTGCATAAGGCCCAAAATCCTATCTAGTTATCTGAGAGCTCGTCGTTAATACAATAATAGATATAAGGTCTATCAAGGGGATGGGATAATTAAATAGATTGGTGAAGTAGTGGAAAGAAGGTATACAAAGTAAGAGAGAACGTTTCTAAGTGGGGTTGAGAGGGATAGATATCAAGGGGGTCCGAAGGGTACGACAATGAGGTGAGCTCTGAGTCTTGAATCTGTCTGGACCCCGCCCTAGGCATGCAGAATACATCCCAGGCTTGGCAACACTCAACACAGTTGCCTGGTCAAAATCCTCTACCCCGTGCGTGAGTCGAAACTAAGCCTAACGTTGCAATCAAATGCATGTGGCAGCGCTTCTGGCTCGTCCAGGCTAGTCTCTCCGCGCGAAGCAACGTCCCAAGCCGGTCTCTCTCTCCCGCTCGTCTCTTCCCGCTCTCACTAGACTTACATCTTATATATTATAATGAAACAATCAACTATCGAGAATAAAATATACTAAGATGCGTTGGTTAAGAATAAGGGCAGCTTCAAGCTGTGAAACAACATAAGAATATCCCAGACATTAGTTACATTGTCGTAGGATATATACTAAGGGAAAGCCAACCGGCTGGCTACCACCAGCCGGTTTCTAAACGGCTGGACAGCCGACGCGCGCGCATGCACGCACGTGGTTACTATGCAGAAGCGTCACACCTCCCCCAAGATATAAGACCCTTGACTAAGTTCTTCATATCTAACAGAAAGTTTCTCATAGTACCACACACTGTTGCGACACAAGGCACCATATATAAAAAAAAAATAAAGACTGTTGCGCTCCACCGAGCAAGTTCAACTAACTCAGCGACAATAAGCGAAAACATTCAACTTAGATACTGCTACAACATCTTATACAAAATTCTACACGTTATAAAAAATAATGATTTTTTATAAGGTTTTTGCTTTTTTAATTTGTTTTTTTCGGCTGAACTACAGTGACAGCCTATTTTCCTCCACACTCAACCCTCAATCCTGTGGCAGTCTAACCAACATCATCCACCCTTAATAGACAATCCGCTATCACGTTATCAGAGCCGGCAATATGGCGTATGTCCAGATTATACTCCTGAAGCATGAGTGACCACCTGGTCAGCCTCATATTCCGGTTATGAAACTGATTCAAGAATTTCAGAGGGTGATGATCAGTATAAACCACTACGACTGGTCCGAAAGCAGGAACATATACATCGAAGTGCCTGAGCGCCAGCACTATTGCCAGGAGTTCTTTTTCAATTACAGAGTAATTCCTTTGTGCACTATTGAATTTTTACTGTATAAACTCACTGGATGTTCGATACCTTCATCATCTGTCTGTAACAAGACAGCCCCAGCCCCTATGCCACTGGCATCAGTCGCCAGCTGAAAAGGTCTGCTGAAGTCCGGGGCCCTGAGTAGGGGGTGGGTACATAACAGGTGTTTCACCAAGGAAAACGCCTCTGCACACTCAGGAACCCACCGGAACTTCTTGTCCTTAGATAATAAGTCAGTTAAAGGTGCAAGTACAGTCGAATAGCCTTTGATGAACCGACGATAATAGCCTATCATACCTAGAAACCACATGATTTGTTTCTTAGTCGTAGGCTGGGGAAACTGATCGATGGCTTTGATCTTTGTCTGTGGAGGGCACACCTGACCCATCCCCACCTCGAACCCCAGGTACAAAACTGTGGCTTTGACAAAATCGCACTTACCGAGGTTTACCACCAAACCTGCTTCATTCAGTTTATTAAAAAGCTGTCCGATGTGAGCACAGTGACTGTTAAAATCATCGTCGTATATTATGACATCATCTAGGTACACCGTACAGTTGGGAATGTCGGCTACAATGTCGTTCATTAATTTCTGAAACGTTGCAGGGGCATTTTTCAGCCCGTATGGCATAACATGGCAACGATATGTGGCACCGTCCACCACAAACCCACACACCTCTCGCGCTCGCTCAGACAAGGGCACTTGCCAATATCCCTTAACAAGGTCTATCTTAGTGAGGAACTTGGCTTTTCCTATCTTATCCACACTGTCGTCCACGCGAGGGAGAGGGTAGGCATTTGTGGGGGTTAAACCATTCAACCTGCGGAAATCTATACAAAACCGCACCTTGCCATCTGGTTTGGGCTGCAGTGTGACTGGTGAAGTCCACCTTACTGCACCCTCAGAAATCAGCCCACGTTTCAGCATATAATCCAACTCTTCCCTAAGTGCTGGTAATTTAATAGGGGGAACACGGTATGGCACTGATTTAAAGGGCGGGTGGTCCCCAACATCGACATCGTGCACCGCTTGAGTAGTGAGGCCAGGATGCTCCGCGAAAACAGCTGGGTTTGAATCAAACAAGTGCTGCACAGCTACACGTTGTTGCTCAGGCAGGTGCAATATCAACTCGTGAGCCACTTGTCTAGAATTCCCCGCCCACTGATCCGCGGAAACATGACAATCCCAATTATCCTCCCCCGCAGCTTGACTGTCCCTTCCTCCTTCTCCACCACGATCGCTGCAGATCAACACCGGGACAGTGAGGGCTCGGAGGGGCGCCTCACATACTCTTTCATCAGATTTACATGGCAAAGTTGGTTCTTTTTCTTACGATCAGGAGTAGCTACTAAATAGTCTAGATCAGAAACCTTCCTTACAACCCGATACGGACCAGAATACTTGGCAGACAAGGGGTGTCCCACCAGAGGCAGTAGTATCAGTACCTCCTGATCTACTTCAAACTCCCTCAGCTTCACCTTCTGGTCGTATCTGTCCTTCATCTGAGCTTGTGAACTCTTAAGATTCCGACCTGCTACCTCCAGGCTCTTTAGCATTCTCTCACGGCTTTCAACAACATACTTTAGAAGCGAGCATGGCTTTGTGACTCCCTCCCAGATCTCCTTGACTATGTGGAGGGGCCCCCTGATCCTGTGTCCAAAAACCAACTCGTTCGGGCTAAATCCCAAGCTCTCCCCAGGTACTTCTCTCGCAGCAAATAAAATGTATGGGAGACCTAGATCCCAGTCCTTCCCATTTTCCATGCAATAACACCGCAACATACTCTTGAGAGTCCAGTGCCACCTTTCCAAATCTCCCTGACTCTCGGGATGGTAGGCAGATGACACCACAGACACTATCCCATGTTGCTGCATGGTCTGCTTAAACAGAGCAGAAGTAAAATTGGATCCCTGATCAGACTGGATCTCCTGAGGGTAGCCATAATGAGAGAAATAGACAAGTAGGTTTTTGACAACAGTCTTAGCCATCCCGTTGCGCATGGGGTAAGCATCTGGATACCGTGTTGCTACATCCATTACACTTAGTAAAAATTTATTGCCGGCACTAGTGGGGGGCAAGGCGCCAACCATATCGATAACTACTTTGCTGAAGGGCGGCCCAATGACAGGGATGGGTTGTAACGGGGCTCTCGGGATGACCTGATTGGGTTTCCCAACAACTTGACAAGTGTGACACTGTGACACCCATGACATGACACTCGCCTTTAACCCAGGCCACCAGAAAAGCTTGCTCAGAGCTGCCTCCGTCTAACGTGCCCCCAGGTGCCCTGCCAAAGGCACATCATGAGCTAATCTCAATAAGCTCTCACGGCACACCCTCGGTACTACTAACTGGTCCACTAATCCTGACCCGCCATCCCACTTTTTCTTGGGATCCTGATGTCTCCGATACAAGATCCCCTCGGACAAGAAAAAATCACCAGGCTGCGTATCCCCATCGCTCTCCAGTTCGACAGCACCATTACCACACGCCCTGACTTCAGGATCTTCCAGCTGCAAGGAACATATATCAGCAGGTGCGAGATTATCCAAGTTCATCTTAAATAATTTATTTCCACCTCCAATGTCCCGCTGAGCCATCCTTTCCTCACGCTGCGCATAACGATGCTGTCGCAGAGTCTCTTCCTGCCCTGCACCTGCACTAGCGGTGATAGGCCCCGGAGCCTCTCCAGACTCTAACATAGGTGCCAATAATGAGTCGCCAAGAAACCCTGCCGGCTCAAAACTCTCCAATTGACCAACACTTCCCGTTTTCTTGGGACCTTTCCTCCGCGGTTTGATAGACTGAGGTGGTGGCTGCAAGGCTCCGGATGTCTGAGAACGCGTCACAACACACGCCATGGTTTGTACGCTACACTTCTCAACCCACTCCTGTTCCTCCCTACTAACGTCGGCCGCCTTCTCGGTAACGACCAAGGGTGAAACCTTAGAAGCAGGCACCGCAAAGTCGTTGCCGAGGAGGAGGTCGACGCCCCCAACAGGCAAGTTCTCTACAATTCCTACATCCAGCTCCTTCGCCACACCACCCACCTCCAGCTCCATCCACACCAGCGGGTAGGACTTCGTAGCATTGATCCCCTGAACTACCACCACCCGAGCAGCGTTAATCGGTCTACCAGTAAAGTTCTTTAACAAGGTCTGAGAAGCTCCCGTATCACGCAATAGCTTAACTCCTCGCCTTTCGCCAGCCCACCTCACAAAACCATGCCCTCTATGACCCCCAAAGACGTCGCGGACAGGGTTCGAGCCTTCCGGACTCTTGAACACAGGCTGTGTCCCACCCTCTGACGAACTACCCTTGGCAAACTCAGAAGATATAGGCGACACCCCTATGCTGCGGGCCAATGACACAACCTTGTTTGGTGGCTTGTTCAGACAAGGGGAGGTGTGGTGGAGTGGTCTTGCCACTGGCCTGGTAATCCAAAGGTCCCGGGTTCAAATCCCGATGTATCAATGGGAAGATATTATTGGGATGGAATTTGTGCTGTACCTAGTATCAGTGCATTAGCACAAGCCCACCGAAACGTCAATAAAATACCCTCATTGTTCCCTGATTAAATAGCACTGTATGAATATTCCCATATTCAAAACATGCTATAGGGGTGCAATGCCTGGTGAGTTATCTGCTCAACAGGTGGCGTTGTGTGTGTGTAAGTGTGAGAGTCCGAGTGTAGGTGGTGAGACAGTGAAGCACGGGAACGAGGTGGCTTCAGAGATGGGGTCGTTTCGGGCCATGAGTGAGCACCGTGCCTCATGTGAAGGCAAGATGGCAGGTGCTCGTTGTACTCTACGTGCTTCACATGTCTCACTCCCTAGACTGGAACAAGACCTCACGGGCTTGTTCATTGTAAAGCGGTGAATGTTAAGGCTCTCAGCCTATGCCCGAGAGGAAGTAAGTTGGAATATAGAAAAAAAAAAAAAAAAAAAAAAAAGCATTTGCAAAGTGACCCTCCTTGTGACATGCGAAGCACTCTTTACTCTTTGGTTTCCCTTGGGAGTGGGAGGTACCATTAGACTTCTTATACGGGACGGTATTTGGTTTATGTTCAGTTTTATTGTCAGTGCTAGATGGTTTTGTGTATTCATGTGTATCAAAATTCTTGGGAGGGGGAGGGGTACGATCCTTTGCACCCGACTCACTCCTAGCTGCTGCTCCGTACCCTCAAATTAATGACAGTCGGCGGTCAGCCATTTCTGCTGCCTCCTGGAGAGTTCTAGGATTTTTTTCCTTTATATTTAATGTTAAGTCCCCGCCTGTGCACTTAAAGAACTGCTCCAAGAGAACCAGCTCATTCAACTCCTCAAAAGTAGCTGCCCTCTCAGAACGCAGCCAATGTCGTAGTGCATCAGACAAGTCCCGGGCGTGTTCTAGGAAGGTACTATCCTTGCCCTTAGTAACACCCCGAAACTTCAAGCGGTAAGTTTCTGGTTGTAACTCATAGGCCCGTAGCACAGCCTTCTTTAGCTCATCATAAACTACACAGGACTCTAAAGGTAGTGCATCATACGCTTTTAGCCCCTTTCCTAGGAGTCTTGATGAAACTAATGCTGCCCACTTTTCCTGAGGCCACTGGTGTTCCTGACACTTCTTCTCAAATCGCATAAAAACTCAGCCACACATAATTCATCGAACACAGGAACTAGTTTAAGCAGGTGCGACAATGATTGGTCCCGATGTCTGTTACCTCCCCCAATATTTCGCCCTGTTACCTCCACTCGAGATCTCTCCAGCTCCCTGTCAGCCCGATACCTAGTAGACTGTGCCTGCAGTTCAGCCTCTCGTATAGCTGTTCTCTCTGCAGCCTCATCCTGAGCTCTAGCAACCTCAGCCTGCACACTAACCTGTCTTTCGGCGGCCTCAACCTGAGCTCTAGCGGCCTCAACCTTGGCCATCTCAAGCCGAAACAACAAATCTGGAGTCAACCCTTGAGGAGGGGAAGGTGCATTTAATGGAGAGGGTCCCTGTGATTGAATTCCACGCTGCCATTGACCATCAACTTGGGGGTATGTACTAAATTCATGCACCCTGACGTTTGAGATATGGGGGTAGAGTGGAGGGGGGGGGGGGGGATGGGCTGGGGACTGGGGCCCCCAGTGGCCTCTCCACCCAGGTCTCTCCCTTCTAAACCCAATATCAAAGTCCTCAGCTGATCTTTCCTCACGCCACTTAAACCCTGGTGACCCTGAAGACCTGCCACACACTTTAAGCCATACTTATTCAGCTTCAACACCCTGGCAGCGGTAAGGGGCACCTCTAAAAATCTTCTAGCACCCTCCTCGCTATCGACTAGCCACTCCACAGGTCTTTCTCCCTCCGAGCCCGTATCGTGACGTGACCCATCACTGTGTTCTGATGTATTAGACATGTTTGTGTACTGCAGTAATTATCACGGTTATAGAATGTGCCTTATCTCCTATGCAAGTATGTATATACTAATGTTATTTAAAGTCTTTAATGTGTTATATTGGTTGCTCCAAAAAAAAAAAACTATGTCCACTGTATTCCTCTAATCATAAGGAATCTCAAAACAAATGACCACTATATTCCTCTGTTCAGTAAATCCTATGCAAGGTCGCCATTTGTTACGTCCTGGGATATATAAACACTGGGCTCTTTCTATTGGACTAGGTATGCGGCAACAAGTAACAACGGAAAACGCTAGATCCAACCCTTATCTATAAACCCAGGCAACAAACTACCCTAAACCGTCAAGAGTCCTGCCTGGACAACGAGGTATCCTATGAATCGGTTACAGGGTGCACGCACTATAGACTGCTGATAGTCAAGCAGGCTATATAAAAGATCACACAATTAAGTTGACTTAAAGCTTCAAGGAAAAGATAGATAACAGAATTAAATTGCAGAAACAATTTAATAACAAACTAGAAGAAAGCACATATAACGTTACGTTAATTAATACAACTAATCACCCCTACGTGAAAGAAGGTGAAAGCAAACAGTCCTCAAAACATCGTACAGGTAGACAAGATGCGGGTCTCTAAACTGCATGCGGCTACTGTAGGATCTGATGCTTAGCAAAGAAAGTACGTTACGGATTTAGAGAACTCTTAACTCATAAGCAGGAATAAATACTAGTGATAGGACCTACAGTGTATAATGGCATAGGTATAATTAAATAAAGGTAGCAACTCGCAACATAACCACATACAGGTGTGCTTCTCACTCTTAGTCAGGCAAGCCTGCTCGGACAGAGTCTCTAAGCCACACCCTGACTCACAATGCTCACAAAAACGGTAAACTGTGGCACAATAACAAGCATACAGAGATAATAAACCCCTAGCTGTTAATCTGCCAGGTGGCAGAGGTCTAGCTGGAAGGATATAGGCTTCGGATACCCGGGCTGAGCCACCTGCCCTAGCCTAGGGACGTTCCCCGGTCTGTGCGCCAAATTACTCTAATTGAAAGGGTGCTCTCTTGAGAGACTCAGATCGCAAGTATCTGACTCTCTCCTGGCGACCCTAAAACAAAAGCAAGACGTTGTAGCGCAGTGCTGAGTGGACTAGGCAATGGCCCTCACACAACACAACGCTAGACACACAGGGACACAGACAAGAAAATGCCCCCAGACTCCCACGGGTATCCTAGTAAAGTCGTGTGGGTCCACGGGACTCGCACCAGCAGACTTTACTTAAAGGATCACAAAAAGCCTCCCCTCCGGTCTAGGCCCTGCTAACCTGACACAAGAACACACTAGCAAGCATGAAACTACCAAATATGAGACAACAAAAAAGCTTACTAGGTCTCATTAACAATTACATCCCTGCATAAGGCCCAAAATCCTATCTAGTTATCTGAGAGCTCGTCGTTAATACAATAATAGATATAAGGTCTATCAAGGGGATGGGATAATTAAATAGATTGGTGAAGTAGTGGAAAGAAGGTATACAAAGTAAGAGAGAACGTTTCTAAGTGGGGTTGAGAGGGATAGATATCAAGGGGGTCCGAAGGGTACGACAATGAGGTGAGCTCTGAGTCTTGAATCTGTCTGGACCCCGCCCTAGGCATGCAGAATACATCCCAGGCTTGGCAACACTCAACACAGTTGCCTGGTCAAAATCCTCTACCCTGTGCGTGAGTCGAAACTAAGCCTAACGTTGCAATCAAATGCATGTGGCAGCGCTTCAGGCTCGTCCCAGGCTTGTCTCTCCGCGCGAAGCAACGTCCCAAGCCGGTCTCTCTCTCCCGCTCGTCTCTTCCCGCTCTCACTAGACTTACATCTTATATATTATAATGAAACAATCAACTATCGAGAATAAAATATACTAAGATGCGTTGGTTAAGAATAAGGGCAGCTTCAAGCTGTGAAACAACATAAGAATATCCCAGACATTAGTTACATTGTCGTAGGATATATACTAAGGGAAAGCCAACCGGCCGGCTACCACCAGCCGGTTTCTAAACGGCTGGACAGCCGACGCGCGCGCATGCCCACACGTGGTTACTATGCAGAAGCGTCACACTAAGTACTAGGAACCTTTATTACCTGGTAAGTAAGGGGGTGTACAGTAGGTCGGGCCGCGGCATGGATGTGGCCCAACCGCCATGGGACCGGTAAGGGTTCGTGTTGAATTTATGATTTAAATAACTGCTTGTTTTTTATAAAACGGGTTATTATGGGCTTGCAATTTGGGAAAACATGAGCCGATTTCCGAGATTTGGTTACTGTCTTTTTCGACTGTTGCCAAAACCTGGCTCGGTTTTTCGAAAAATCGGGGTTTGGTGGTAAATAATTTCGGGAAACCCGAGCCAAATCTCTAAATTAAGTTACTGTATTTTTTGCCTCCTAATACTCGCAAAATCTGAGCCATCTTTTGCCCAAACTTGGCTAGGATATTCGATAAATCGGGTTTTATGGGTTTGTAAATAAAGAACACCCGAGCCAAATATAGAAATTACGTCACTGTCTTTTTTTACTCAACAAACTCGCAAAATCCAAGCCATCTTTTGCCAAAACTTTGCTCGGGTTTATGAAATCTTGGGTTGTATGCCTTTTAAAAACCTTAAAACCCGAGGCAAGTTTTGCTAAAATACGCTATTATCGCGATTGTGAACCTGCAATTTAGGAGAAATCAACCTTCGAACGGGTCGTTTTTTTACCGGAAAAAAGAAAACTAAAAAAATCGCTTCAAGGGGTCTTGGCAGGAAACTAATAACAATATTATAACAATTACAATAATACTATTATTAATAATAATTATTATTATTATAATAGTAATTATACAAATAATAATAATAGTGATAACAAGAGTAATAATAATACAAATACATAAAGGATAGAAATTAAAAAAAAAAAAATTGGTCTGCCATACTCTTCTCCGTCGCCCTTGCTCACAACATTCCAGTGTGTTCCTCTTGTGTCCACTCAGACCCCTGGTATTCTGTATTACTCGATGTATCACAGTATTCGCCTAACTGTCTACATTAATTCATATAAATCTTGTATTATACCAACCGTCCGCATTTATTCATCTCAATCTTATATTCTACCAACCGTTCACATATATTCATCTTATTCTTGTTTTCTACTAGTCGACCGCATTTATTCATCTAAATCTTGTATTCTACCAGTCGTACACAATTTGTTATAGGAATCTTGTAATCATGTAACAATCCACTATTATTCATCTAAATCTTGTATTCTACCAACCGACCTCATATATTCATCTAGATCTTGTATTCTCCCAACCGTCCATATTCATTCATCTACATTTTGTATTCTACCAACCGTCTGCATTTATTCATCTAAATCCTAAATTCTACCACCCGTCCGCATTTATTCATCTAAATCTTGTATTCTACCAACCATCTGCATGTATTCATCTAAATTATTGTATTCTACCAACCGTCCACATTTATTCGTCTAAAATATTGTATTCTACCAACCGTCCACATTTATTCATCTAAAATATTGTATTCTACCAACCGTCTGCATTTATTCATCTAAAATATTGTATTCTACCAACCGTCCACATTTATTCATCTAAAATATTGTATTCTACCAACCGTCTGCATTTATTCATCTAAAATATTGTATTCTACCAACCGTCCACATTTATTCATCTAAAATATTGTATTCTACCAACCGTCTGCATTTATTCATCTAAAGCTTGCATTCTGTAAGTCGTCTGTAGTTATTCATTTAAATCTTTATAACTCTGATTTGTAGGCATAATTCAGTGGTAACCTGTAACTCGACTTTCTGCATCAATCGACCTTTCACTAGGTTTCCTCTGGTGTTTACATTTTGTTTTCTCTCTCTCTCTCGCCTCTCTCTCTCTCTCGCCTCTCTCTCTCTCTCGCCTCTCTCTCTCTCTCTCTCGCCTCTCTCTCTCTCTCTCTCTTTCTCTCTCTTTCTCTCCTCTCTCTCTCTCTCTTGTTACTGTACTGTATACTGTTTTCCAGTTTTCTCACTAGGCTACATTATCCCTCTCACACTTTTTTTTTTTTTTCAGTAAATTTTGTAACAAATTTCTAGTCCATTTGTGATTTTCAGGCTTTAACTGTGTCATACTGCTAACATAAATTTTTGTTTTATTTTCAGGCATAAATTGTGTTCTATTGCTGACATATTTGTTGTGATTTACAGGCATATTAATTTTATCATATTGCTAACAAATTTGTTTGTGATTTTCAGGAATTAATTGTATCACATTGCTAACATACATTTTTTGTGATTTTCAGGCTTTAATTGTACCATTTTGTGATTATATCGTGATGGCGACTCAACGAACCTGCACGAGTTGTTCCGGTAAATTTGGCCCTACCATGTTTGTTGATACTGATGTCCAAATTTGTAGATTTTGCCAGCTCCGAGAGAAGATTGCGGATGAATTGAATGCAGCTCACCGCAAGATCGATGCCCAGACTACGAAGCTTGAATCCCTTCAAGAATTTGCCACACTCAACGTAGGAGTGCCCTCGTCCCAAGAAACCACTACGATGTCAACCGCCATTCCAGTGCATACAGTACCGGTACCGGTACCCACACCAGCAGCTACCTTAGATGTTGCAGAAAATAATAATAACTCTACTCTCACTCCCCCCCCAGGACAACTTTCAGTTAGTGAGAAACAATGTGCATCCCAGTACCAGTACCAGGAAGGTCATCCCGACAACATGCCAAAACCGCTTCAAAATTCTTGCTATTGACGAGGAAGAGGAAACGGAAAAAGTTCGGCTTGTGGGCGACTCCATGGTCCGTGGCCAATTAACCGAGTTCTGCCCCAGGGCACGCAGGACCAGAAAGCGATTCTGTATCCCAGGTGGCGGCGTGGACGACATTGTTGCGGCTGTGGAAGAGGTTTCCAGGCTCGCCCCCGCAAGCATCACGTACGTCATCCAAGTTGGATCTAACGATGTCCAACGGACGCGGTCAGAGGAACTACTTTGCAAGTACCGGCGGCTAATCAGGTCCTTCAAGGAAAAATCTAATAGAATCTTAATTTCAGGAATTGTTCCCCGCATTGATGTAGAAAACCGATTCTACAACATAGCTACCAGTACAAATCGCCGACTAGCCAAACTCTGCAGGGAGGAAGACATCGGCTTTGTCGACACGTGGGATCATTTTTACTATGATAAATCTTTGTTTTCAGGAGATGGTGTACATCTCAATGAAGTAGGAGCTGCACGTCTTGGTCGTCTGCAGAACGATGCAGTCAAGGATTTCCGTTCAAAAAACGGGGTCAACCGGGGGTATCCAGACAGGGTAGTGTAAGTCAAATACGAACTGAAAATTCAGACAATGCACAATCAGTAACATCCAACTCTAATACTCTTAAGGTGTTTTATGTAAATACACGTAGCATACGCAATACATTTTCAGAATTAGAGGAAATCGTGTTTACAGAACATTTTGATATAATCGGCATTACAGAATCTTCGTTAAATACGGAAGACAGAGACTTTTTAGCCGAATATATGCTTCCTGGTTATACAATGTTTGAGAAAAGTCGGATCAATAGAAATGGAGGAGGAGTTCTGTTTTTTTATAAAGGAAAGTCTTAATCCCGTCTTAATGTCAAAACCTCAAATTGCGAATACAGACATATCTTACGTACTATTAAATAATAAACGAGGAACTAAAATAACACTAGCTTTATTATACAGACCCCCAGCTCAATCAGTGCAAACTGACAGTAAAATTTATGTAAAAATTGCAGAAATAACTAACATACAAGATACCGTAATTCTTGGCGATTTCAACTTACCCGTGACTAAATGGGGCGATATTCTTACTTCACACTCTGGACACGACCTCTATGCTAACTTGCAAGAGAGTTCACTTTTTCAATTTGTACAATCTCCGACCCGTGGTAATAATGTGCTTGACCTTGTACTCGCAACAAAAGAAGAATTAATAGAGAATTTGAATGTTGGTGATAACAGCGACCATCGTACGATAACTTTCACTTTAAAGTTTACTAGTAACAAATCAAATAGCAGCATTGAGAAAGTCCCTAATTTCAAGAAAGCAAATTTTCATAAACTTAAATCAAAGCTTAAAGAAACTGACTGGAGCTTTCTGACTAACAATAACGACATAAATACATCTTGGGAGTGTTTCACAACCACTTACCTTAAGGCAGTGCAAGACTGCATACCATCGAAAATACGGCGTCCAGGCCATAATGATAAGCCCAAATGGTGGAATAAAGATATTTCAAACTGCCTGCTTGCTAAAAATGTTGCTAATGATAGATTAAAATCCTCACAAAATGACGAAGAACGGGTGAAATTTGTAGAGCTACGACGCAAAGCCAAAAAGTTAATTAAGCAAAGTAAAAAGACCCTGGAGTTACATGTTGCGAATCAAAGTAAAACAAACCCGAAAGAATTCTATAGTTATATCAGAAAGAAAAAAGTAGTTACTTCAACTGTTGGACCGTTAGTCGATGAAAATGGAGAATACACCAAAGACGAAGTACAAATGAGTAATGCCCTCAATACCTTCTTTGCATCAGTTTTTACAACCGAAGACCTCAGTGATATCCCTACACCATCGCCGATTCAGATTGATAATTCAGATGTTCTAAGCAATATCACCGTTACAGAGAGAGAAGTATTGAATTGTTTATATAAACTCAAGATAAATAAAATGCCTGGACCTGATACAATCTCGCCTAGAGTTCTAAAGGAAGCTAAGGATGAGCTCTCCAAACCACTGACATTGCTATTCAATGAATCCTTGCAGTCTGGGACTATGCCTGATCAGTGGAAGCTAGCCAACGTAACATCGATATTAAAAAAAGGCAGCAAATCCCTACCCAGTAACTATCGTCCAATTAGCTTAGCCTCAATTGTATGTAAAATGCTAGAAACGGTCATAAGAGACAGACACGTAAATCACTTAGAGGCAAATAACATACTTAAAGATACTCAACACGGCTTTCGTAAAAAACGTTCCTGTTTAACAAACCTCTTAGACTTCTTCCACGATATCCTCGACCTCTACGATGAGTGTAAAGCTGTAGATATTATATACCTTGATTTTCAAAAGGCCTTTGACAAAGTTCCCCACAAACGTTTACTGCTAAAACTAAAAGCGCATGGAATAAAAGACGGTGTGTTGAAATGGATAGAAAATTGGCTCAGCAACAGAAAGCAAAGAGTAGTCATAATTGGTAAGTCATCTAAATGGACCAATGTAAGTAGCGGGGTAACCCAGGGATCGGTACTAGGACCAATTATCTTTCTAATTTACATCAACGACATAGATGAGGGTCTCACCTGTACAATCTCAAAATTTGCTGACGATACAAAAATTGCAAATAGCGTACTCTCAAAAGAACAAGTTGACGATATGCAACACAATCTAGATAAATTGTCATGTTGGGCCCAAATTTGGCAAATGAGTTTCAATGCGGATAAATGTAAAGTACTACATATTGGATACCTAAATGAGAAAGCAAACTATTCGATGAATGGCACTCAGCTTAAGAATGTAAACAGAGAAACCGATCTGGGAGTAACAATATCGAGTAACCTAAAACCGAGTCAACAATGTTCAGAAGTTGTTAAGAAGGCAAACAATATAATTGTCTTTATAGGGAGGTCATTTGAGCATAAATCCAAAGAAGTTATCCTAACCCTTTACAATTCCTTAGTCCGCCCTCTTCTGGAATACTGCGTTCAATCCTGGTACCCTTATTACCAAAAAGATATAAACAAGCTAGAACGAGTTCAACGTATAGTTACCAAAATGATACCTAGCCTAAAGAAAAAACCATACGAAGAGCGTCTTAGAGAATTAAATCTATTTCCTTTAACCCAGCGCAGATTAAGAGGTGACTTATTTCAAGTGTTCAAAGGCATCGACAATATGAACTGTAGTAAGTACTTCACTATCGACCAATCTAATTACACGCAGGGAAACGGTTGCAAAATTATTGGTAAATCTTTTAACTCACACGAATCTAAGAATTTCTTCTTCAATCGAGTTGTCAACTTGTGGAATGGGCTTCCCCGAGACATTATAGACTGCAGCACCGTTGATTCATTTAAACTCCGCTTAAACAAATATCTCGCATCAAACCCGAGACTGACTGCGTTTGTAAATGAATAACTTTATTTTATCCCCCCCTCAGTTACTAACCCATCTGTCCCCTACTAACTTCCTAATCCTGCCACAGACATTAGTTCCAGGGCAGTAGTTCCCTTTCCAATGTTCCCTTACCCACTCTAAACCACTGTTTGGACACTTGATCCTCAGTGTTTTGGAGGACAAGCAGCCTAGAAGGGTCACTAGATCTGTTGTTGCTTGATTTCCGTTGTACTCCTCTCTCTCTCTCTCTCTCTCTCTCTCTCTCTCTCTCTCTCTCTCTCTCTCTCTCTCTCTCTCTCTCTCTCTCATAGCAGGAACAAAAAGTAAATTTTACCATGACCAATTTAATAATTGTAAAGGTGATACAGCATCAACTTGGAAATTAATAAAACAAATAGTTCCCAGTAATAAGAAATCTTCAAGTATCCAATCCTTTGATAACACGATAGAAAAAGTAGACAAATTTAACGATTTCTTTGCAAATGTAGGCAAATCATCGTATGAGAAATCACAAAATAACATTACACTAGACACAGATGAGAATACCGACCAACGATATGAGACTTCTACAACTGCTAACAATCTTTTTAGACTAAAACCAATTGACACAAATACTATCATTCTAACATTTAAGCAGCTTAAAGACACGAAAGCTTGTGGTTCTGATGGGATTTCTCTTCAGATGTTAAAAGATGCATTGTACGTTACAATATCTTACTTAACCTGTATAATAAACACCTCGATAGTAACTGGTAAGTTCCCGAAAATGTGGAAGCATGCTATAATTAAACCAATATATAAAAATGGAGACAAAGATTGTGTTGGTAATTATCGACCCATTTCACTTCTCCCAATATTATCAAAAGTTTTAGAGAAAGTCGCCACAAATCAGTATATGTTGCACTTGGAAAACAACAATCTGCTTTCTATAAGTCAACATGGTTTTCGGCCAAATTTATCAACGGAAACAGCCCTCACTTTATTAACTAATAAACTATTTACTAATATGGATAATAAAAAAGTGTCTTTACTGACACTGCTTGATTTGTCTAAAGCTTTCGACAGTGTCAGTCATCAAATATTGTTAGAAAAATGCAAAACATTAAATATTGACTCATTCTGGCTTATGAATTACTTGACCGATAGGACGCAGGCTGTGCAGTTGGGTGATACAGTCTCATCTACTTTACATGTAACATATGGAGTGCCTCAAGGCTCTATTCTAGGACCCATTCTATTCATTATATTTGTCAATGATTTACTAAACTATGTTAAAGATTGTTTGCTCATTCAGTATGCTGATGATACACAGATACTTCACTCAGGCACTCTGGATGAATTAACTAATGTAATTAGCAAAACAGAAAATACACTCAAAATAGTGAAACAATATTTCCAGAGAAATGGTCTTATGTTGAATGCAAATAAAACTCAATGCATTTTCCTTGGCACTAGACAGCTTTTATCCCAAATACCCTCAAATGTATGTATACAACTCGATGATCATAAAATTATACCTTGCACACATGTAACAAATTTAGGTCTACATATAGATAGTAACATGCTTTTCAATAAACACACAAGTGAACTGAACAAGAAAGTCATGGGAACGTTGATGTATGTGAATCGTATAAAAGGTAATTTTGACAAAGCTACTAGGGTCATTGTGATTCAATCGCTAATTTTAAGTTTGATAAATTATTGCATAATGATATGGGGTTCAAATAATTGCACTATATTAAATACTGTACAAAAAATGCAGAATTTTGCTGCAAAGGTAGCAGTGGGTGGAGCAAAAAAATACGACCATGTAACTCCGATAATAAAGGAATTAGAGTGGCTAAAAATAAAGCAAAAATATATATGATACAGCTATTGCGGTGTATAAAGAAAGGCATCAGCTAATTCCAAACTGGCTAATACACTTTCCTATTGTTAATGAAATCATAAATAGTAACACAAGACAGCAAAACCATCTATATGTACAGAGAACGAACACCTTTTATGGTGAACGATCGCTTTTGGTAGCAGGTCCTAAAATATGGAATAGGTTGCCGAGATCAGTAAAGGACACAAATAACCTAAACACGTTTAAGCATATATTAAAATATTATATTCTGAAACATGAAATGGATCTATAAAAAATAAAATAAAATAATACTGTAACCGTCATTTTTTTTTGTATAGATATTGAAGACTGTCCATAGTAACATACTAGAGATGTTTCTTATTGTAAATATGTATATATATATATAATGCATGTATTTTAATATTTTTGTTAATGTTTTATGTGAAGAACCATTGTAAAATGGAAAAATAAATATTCTGATTCTGATTCTGATTCTCTCTCTCTCTCTCTCTCTCTCTCTCTCTCTCTCCCTAAGATCACATAGTGTACTAATATGACCGAAAGATGTGAGTGTATGAAACTTTTAATATTATTTGCATTGAAACTATTATATACTGTTTTACTTAACACCTTACGAGCGGCCTATGCGGTTTATTTATGTGTACCGCACAGCGGGGTGTTTTTAGCCAAAATAGGGCTGTTTACGTGATCATTTTCATGCCTAAATAAGACCCAGAACGTAAAACAAGTACCTATCCCTGAAAGGGCATAAACAGAGTTTTCGAATGACACCATAACGATCCTTGTATGATGGATAGTTTTCTTGCAATAACCGTGCAACGCGAGTGCAAAAAGCAGGTAATTCGGTACTTTCGGTACATAATTGAGTATGTAGTGAGTGAGAGAGGGAGGAGGGAGCTGAGATTTGTGTCAGTAGGTTCGCCGCGGTGGTCTGGAGCAGTCATACGCTCGCTAGTCTCCTGCCACCACTTGTCTCTCTCTCTCAGCCACATTACGTGCTGAAATTGCCACTCGAGTTATGTCGAGCGCCGCCACATAGTCCAGCTTTATTAAACTCGACTTATGTTGCTCGCCGCTAAATAAGGGTTAAGCATAAAATTATGTTGTTCCACATACATGCGCACTTCTCTGGTAGTGTGTGTGCGTGGTATCTCTAAAGCAGTGATTGCTGGCTGCTGCTGCTCTTGTTAGGTATCCTCCGCATCTTGGAATAGAACTGTCATCCCTGCTACATCTCTTCGATGCTGAAGGCTCTACGCTGTTGATGTTGTGGATGGTCCTGTTGCCTAGGTGACAATTCGCATCGCACATGCTTGGAATTTCTCGAGCAATGTCAAGTGCGTCTTAGCAGCACATGACCAGGCCAGGCAAGCATACTCCAGTGTTGACTGTATTCGAGCCTTATGCAGCTGAAGAGCACTGTCAGGTGTAAGCAGGGGAAGTATACATCTAAGTCCTGCTTCCTTGCGAGATGCTGGTTTTGCCAGGTTATCAATGTGAAGAGAGTAGTGAAGGAAAGTAAGAGAAGAGTAGATGAGGAATTTGGAAGGAATCTGAGTGTAAAATGGAGGGAGAGTAAGAAACTGTTCTGGAAAGAAGTCAAGAAAGTTAGGGAAGGTAGCAAGGGAAACAGTAAGGGTGTGAAAGATAAGAATGGGAGAATGCTAGCCGAGAAGCAAGAGAGAGTCGAAAGATGGAGGGAGTACTTCAGTGAGTTGCTAAATGTAAGGAATGAAGAGCCAGCAAACATAGCTGGATATGGTATGGGAGGGAGAAGAAGAGAAGTAGTGAAGGAGGAGGTGGGGATCAGGAGGTCAGAAGTGTGGGAAGCCATGAAAAGAGTGAAGTTGGGGAAAGCACCAGGAACAGATGGAGTGTGTGGGGAAATGTTGAGGTATGGTGGTGAGATAGTGATCGAATGGGTATGGAAAATGTGCAAACTAGCATGGGAGAAGGGGAGTGCACCCGATGACTGGAAGACTGGCATAATAGTCCCCCTATATAAGGGCAAAGGGGAAAGAGGAGTGTGTGGTAACCACCGAGGAATATGTCTTCTAAGCGTAGTAGGGAAGGTATACAGTAGGGTAGTGATTGAGAGAGTGAGAGTGAGAACGGAGAAATGGATAGGCGACGAGCAGGGAGGTTTTAGGAAGGGAAGAGGATGTGTAGATCAGATTTTTACCCTGAATTGTGTTGTGGAGAAGTATCTGGAGAAGAAACAAAAGGTGTATGTTGCCTTTATGGACTTGGAGAAGGCCTATGACAGAGTGGATAGAGAAGGTTTGTGGAAAGTACTTAGAATATACGGAGTAGAGGGCAAGTTGCTGAAAGCAGTGAAGAGCATGTATGAGGGTGCAAAGGCGGCAGTACGTGTGGAGAGTGAGCAGAGCGAGTTCTTTGACCTGAATGTTGGTTTGAAACAGGGGTGTGTGATGTCCCCGTGGTTGTTTACTGTATATATGGATGGAGTTATGAAAGAAATACTATCAAGAGCAGTGGATGTTGGTGTATCGCTGAAAAGGGAGGGAATTGAGTGGAAGCTACCTATACTGCTGTTTGCGGATGATACAGTTCTGATGAGTGATAATGAATGGGAGTTGCAGGGTCTGGTAAATGAGTTTGGAACAGTGTGCGAAAAACGAAATTTGAAGGTAAATACGGGGAAGAGCAAGGTTATGGTCTTCGAAATGGGTGAAGTCACAGAATGTGAGGTGAAGCTGAACGGTCAGGCTATGGAGATCGTCAACTCTTTTAAGTATCTGGGCAGTGTGTTGAGTAAAGATGGGACTATGGATGAAGAGGTGCGGGAGAGGGTACAACAGGGGAAGAGGGTTGTAGGAACGCTAAAAGCAGTAACAAGAAATAGGGTGGTCAGTATGGAAGTGAAGAAGTCCTTGCATGACAGTGTGGTAATCCCGACACTGACTTACGGAAGCAAAGCATGGACGTTGGTTGAGAGACTCAGACCAAGAGTGAGAGCAGTGGAAATGAATTACTTAAGGAGTGCGTGCGGAGTTACATGGAGGGATAGACAGACTAATGAGGAAGTAAGAAGGAGGTGTGGTGTGGAGGTAGATGTGCTGGAAAGTTTGAAAAGGAACAACTTGAGATGGTTCGGCCATATGGAACGTATGGAAAGCGAGAGAATGACTAAGAGGGTGTACGAGAGCGAGGTGGAGGGACAGAGGGGGAGAGGTAGACCGAATATGAGGTGGAAGGATGGAGTGAGGAACTACATGAACGAAGGCGGTGCTGGTTGGGGGGAGGGGCGTCGACTGACTGGGGACAGAGGTGCATGGGGGCAGTTCGTTTGTGGCCACCCCTTCAGGGATCACGGCGTCAGGCAATAGATAGATAGATAGATCAATGTGCTTCCTGAAGATGAGAGATGAATCAATGGTTATTCCTAATATGTTGATATCGTCAGCCACCAGGAACATTTGGCTTCCCATCCACAAAGAAGAGTTTCCTGTCCATCGATCTAGTTTTCTTGAAATGATGAGGGATTGGCTCTTCTCTGCGGCAAATGCAATCTGCCACATTCTTCCCTATTTGCCAATGATGTCCACAACTCTCTGGATGCGAGCTGCTGCAACGTGATACTCCCCGGTAGGATAGCTTATGTGAATTGTTAGGTCATCCGCATAAGCTACAGATTCAGGGACGAGGTGAAGAAGATTGTCAAAGTAGATGTTCCACAACAATGGTCCAAGTAGACTTACCTGAGGTACTCCAGCGCTGATGGGATAGCTCTCCGACTCCCTACCACTGAGCACCACAGAGAGGCTTCTTTCGTCCAAGTAGATTTTGAAGAGTTGGTACATTTTTCATGCGATGTCAAAACTGGATTTTTGGCAAGCAGTCTATCATGACACACTGTGTTGAAGGCACCAGCTATGTTAAGGGCATTACTCTAGTTTCTTCGTTTTTGTTCAGGTGTTTTATCCATTTTTCTGTTAATAGAAGTAACAAGTCAGAAGAAGATTTTCCATCTGTGAACCAAAAATGACGGTGTGAGAGAAGCATATTTTCAATGAGATAATCCTTTATAGTGCCTATAAGGACCTCTTCAAATACTTTTGCAGTTATGGGCAACAGTGATATTATTTTTATTAATCTCACCACCACACCCCCAATGAAATTAATTAAAGTATATATGATCCACCGGGATTCGAACCCGGGTTATCACACACATATTTTTGCCACCTTAACCATTACACCACCAGGACGGTTAAAGGTTTATGCACACGCCTACGACTTATAATCCATTCTCGAATACTGGATATTAATCTAATCATGTTCATATTCCCAACCGCACTATGGTAGCCTACTGTTTAAGTGAGAGGAAAGAATATTCATGGGGCACATATCATATAGACCGGCCTCTCGAAGAAATATCCCTAAACCTACTAATAATATTATTTTTATTAATCTAACCACCACACCCCCAATGAAATTAATTAAAGTATATATGATCCACCGGGATTCGAACCCGGGTTATCACACACATATTTTTGCCACCTTAACCATTACACCACCAGGACGGTTAAAGGTTTATGCACACGCCTATGACTTATTATCCATTCTCGAATACTGGATATTAATCTAATCATGTTCATATTCCCAACCGCACTATGGTAGCCTACTGTTTAACCCGGGAACTGCGGGGAGACTCTTAAGAGTTCCCCCGGCGGACTGCGGGGAGACTCTTATGAGTGAGTGAAAACAAAAATCAACTTTTGACATCGAATTTTTTTATTTTTTATTTTATTTTGGCCCCTGGGCCATGCAAAATCTCAGTCCTCTACCTCCCCTCCTTCCCCACTTTCCTCCTCTCCTTCAGTTATCACCTATTTTCCCTGTTATTCCCTTATTCTGAGGTATATTTTCGTGCTAACATTAGCGAGTTGCAAGCAGGGTGTTGTCATCACTGATGGCAAGCGAGTGCAAGAGAGAGAGAGAGAGTATCGATCGACTGTGTCTCAGTGGCCTTGGGGGAAATTGGCGGGAAAGCAGGTTGCCTCACCCATACATTATACAACTCGCGGGCTATATCTCCGATTTTGACCATCCAAACGCTGTTTTCACTCGTTTTATTGTTGTTTCAGGTTACTACCTTTATAATCAACCCATAATAGGCGCATATGGATAAGTATTAATGCTATTAATGGCACAATGAATATTTTAGTGACGGAAACACCTCAAATACGTCACCACAGGGGGACGTTTCCAATTACCCCCATGCGCACTTCAGAGGTTAAGTGAGAGGAAAGAATATTCATGGGGCACAGATCATATAGACCGGCCTCTCGAAGAAATATCCCTAAACCTACTAATAATATTATTTTTATTAATCTCACCACCACACCCCGGTATGAGACGGTAGTTTTGTCGAACAGTTTTGGAGCTCTTCTTGTGTACACGAACTATCTTAGCCTTTTTCCATATATATGGCCATTCTCCTTTCATCAAGCAAGTTTGGTAAAGTGCTGTTAAAGGGGAGGCCAGTTCCTGAGCACAGTTCCGAAGGACTTGTGGGCTTACTCCATCAGACCCCACAGCCCTTTTTTTTTTTTTTTTTTTTTTTTTTTTTTCTATGTGATTGAGGGAGGCAAAAGGCATAACTGCCTATAGCGAGTGCCTCCCCCATAGTTGAAAGAGTGACAGGGCCAAAATCAAGGGACGGTCGAGCCAAAATGCCTGGACACACGGAGTTTGAAGCAATTTAAGTCATAGGAAGAGGGAAAGACTGATTCTGGGAGAGAGTTCCAGAGCTCAGCTGTTGAGTAGAAGAAAGTTTGAGAGTAACGTTTCACTCTTGGGTTGAAGAGTTGCACAGAGTAGGCCCTATAAGTGTCGTGTCGAATGATGCCAAGATGTTTCTCACAATCGCCTTGTCTACTTTCGAGCCTGAGAGGGTCTATTTGTGCGTCAAGGCAGAACTGGAGTTTTTTTTTTTGGGTCTTGTACTGGTATTTTTTTGGAAAAGTGTTGGACCAGTGTTTGCACTTTATCTTTGTTGGTAGATGCAACTGATTCATCATGACATATTAGAGGAGGAATGACAATCTCGGGAGAGACCTTTGTATGTTTTTGTTAATTCCCACCACCGTTTGGATCCTATGCTTCTTCGTTTTAGTTTCTGTCAAATAACAGCTTTTCATCTGTGTTTAGCCCATTTCACTGTAGTTTTTAAGTTTTAGAAGGCTTCTCTGTGTTTTTCTTTATTTGCTTCAGATGATCTTTTCTTATATCTTTTCCAAGCTGCATACTTTTTGGAGGCAGCTTGAGGACACCAATAGCCAAGCCAAGGTTTATCTTGAGGCTCTACTATATGTTGCCGCTGTGGAATAAAGATGCTTTGCAGGTCAAGCAAAGTTTGTGTTAGGCAAACTGCTCGTTCATTAGTGATACCATTGAGGACAGTTGCCCAATCAGTGTCATTTACTGCTCCTCTCATCCCATCCCAGTCTGCTTTACTCCATAGTCACAGAGTTCTGGCAGGTAATACCTCTTTGTCTATTTCAAATTTGAATTGAGTGAGAACAGCAGTGTTATCTGATGTTCCCACATAGTTTAGAGGTTCACAGGATCTGATTAGTTCAGGGTAGTTCAGAGATGACCTGGACTAGAGATGACCCTGATAAGTGGATTGAGAAGGTCACATGGTTGTTCAGTTCGTGCACTGCAAGGAATTCGTCGAAGCTTGTTTGGATTCGATGTTGGTTCCAGTCTCCCAGCAGGATCACATTTGCACCGCCTTGTTGCATTAAAATGTTCAAGTTTTCCATCAGGAATTCGATTGGTTGTCTGCCTTGCCTATAGAGTGCACATAACAAAGTAGTTAGAACTGTCAATGAAGAGTTTGAAGAACATGATCTCCAGTGGAACAGGTATGTTAATAACAAGTGGCTGTATGTGCAATTCTGTTTTATAACAGACTGCTACACCACTCATAGATAACCTTGTTGTCTATCCTTGCATTCCCAGAGACAATAACCTGGAATTTTGCATTCCCCTCTCGCAACAGTCTCTTCAAGAAATGTTTCTGTGCACACTACTATATCTGCCCTGTTCGCAATGGCCATGTCAGTGAGAGTTCCTATGTTGGTTCTTAGGCCACGATCATTAGCAGATAATAGAGCGAGTTTTTCTTTATCCCTGCATTATGGTATGGATAGTAGGTTGGATACTGGTGGACAGGTAGTGGTGCTGCTCTAATCCATCCAGAGTCACCAGCAGGAATTGAGTAGGGATGTGCAGGTCGTAGAAGTGAGCCCTTTTGAACTGAGTGCAAAAGAGCTGCAGTAGGGTTAGCTTGTTCTTTAAAAATGGCTGAAAACAGTGATTTTTATTTTTTAATCGGCAATCCAACCTCGGCACTCCTCCACAGGATGACCTTTTCGGTTGCAGTAGTTGCAGTTTATCCTGAATCTGCAGGTGTTACTGTTGTGTCCCCTCTTCATACACAGGTCACAAACTTCATTTTGTTTTTCTGAGTTTGTATTTGCCTCTCTCTCTCTCTCTCTCTCTCTCTCTCTCCCTCTCGCTCTCTCTCTCTCTCTCTCTCTCTCTCTTTTTTTTTTCCCGGAACTCTTACTCGCTTTATATATATATATGACTGTGTACGCAGGAAGACATGAGCGTGCGAGACTGCGTTTATGTACGAATACGGGTGTATTTTATACAAACATAATACATACAGTTAACACATACTTATATGTGAAATTAATCATTATGCGTTAGCAAACACACAGAGAGAGAGAGAGAGAGAGAGCAATGCAAATTAGGGGGCACCATATTGTTGTAGGGATTTCAGCCTTTCAGTCATTATCTCAGTTCTCTCGTCTCTCCCTCCCTCTCTCTCTCTCTCTCTCGTCTCTCTCTTCCCGGAACTCTTACTCTCATAAGTTATAAATACTTCATCGGTGGGATCTACTTTAATCCATTCAGTTTACCAAGACGCAACCCTTCATTCTATTAACCCCTTCACCACCAGTACTTAATTTTCATCATATTCTGGTTACCATTAGGCGATTTGATTTAGTTTTAATCTACCTCTGCGACTCAAATAGGTATATACGATCTCAATAAACCCTCTCAGAAACATAGGTCCTTTTTAAACTGCACAGAATCATCTAATTTTAGCCATAATGAAAGGTAAATAGGCGTCATGGTGCTGAAGGGGTTAATAGACGTTATTAAATAGGCACTGGAGGAACTGTGGGAGGGAAACGGTGTATTAAGATCAAGAGTCCACCTTTGATTGCTAGAGGTCTTTCTAGTTATATAAATCTTTTATAATATCCAAACTAATGTGAAAGTGCGCGTCCTGAGAAAATGAACGAGGTAAGAAGAAAATGGTTAGTATTGTGTGATTTGTGCAATGAGTGTACTGCACTGTGTAATCACCCTAGCTTTTAACTAGTCTATCAACATGGACAGGCTTGCAATGTCTAAACTATTCCTTCCATCTCTCTCTCTCTCTCTCTCTCTCTCTCTCTCTGGAATAGTTTATACCAAGGGAGGTGGTCGATAATAATTAAATTGATACGTTTCAGAAGAGACTGGACGATCATCTGATGGAGATTGGATTAATATGAATGACTCAGTAGGTAAGTGTAAATTCCCTTTCAGACACATTTCTTTCTATACTCTATTCACATTTTCCTTGTGGGCATTTCCTGACCCATAAGGTTACCCTTCATCCTATTTTCCGTATGGCTTTTTAGCCGAGGGAGCGGAGGGTGGGGATAGAGGCTTCTACTTTGCTGTCCTATTCTTCTGTTATAAACTGTCCGTCTAGTAGTATTAAGGGCAGACCACCTAATAGGGACCGCAAGGTCTGTGTCGTCTGAGTATATGCGTAACTCTGTGTAAATCTCTCTCTCTCTCTCTCTCTCCGTGACATAAACAGGATATGATAATTAAGAGCCTTTGAGTCCCCCATTAATTCATTCCTCTCCACTCCCTCACTTCATTTTTCCTCCGCTTCTGCTTTTCCTCTTCCCCTTCCTCTTCCTCTTCCCATCCGTCCTTCCTTCCTTCCTTCCTGCCCTTCTTCCCCGAGACTACTTTTAGTAGAGGAAAGGTATTGTTATTTTGGTGTGTACAGTGGCCATGTTGCCTACCTCGGGACTGATAATCTGGTGTGCAAAGTCGCCATTTTGCCTACCTCGGGACTGATAATCTAGTGTGAAGTCGTCATATTTCCTACCTCGGGACTGCTAATCTAGTGTGAAGTCGCCATATTGCCTACCGTGGTACTAATAATATAGTGTGTGAAGTCGCCATATTGCCTACCCTGGTACTAATAATTTAGTGTGTGAAGTCGCCATATTGCCTACCATGGTACTAATAATTTAGTGTTGAAGTCGCCATATTGCTTACCCTGGTACTAATAATTTGGTGTGTGAAGCTGCCATATTTCCTACCCTGGTACTAATAATTTAGTGTGTGAAGTCGCCATATTGCCTACCTCGAGACTGATAATCTAGTGTGAAGTCGCCATATTGCCTAACTCGGGACTGACAATCTAGTGTGAGTAGTCGCCATGTTACCTACCTCGGGTTTGATAATTTAGTGTGAGAAGTCGCCATATTGCCTACCTCGGTACTGATAATCTAGTGTATAAAGTCGCCATATTGCCTACCCCATTGACTTTGTTTATCACCTGATACCGCATATCTCATTCATGTGCATATTTTGTAATGTTGCATACCTCGTGTGTTTGTCTCATCTTGTAATGTTGTATATTTGTCTCATCTTGTAATGTTGTATATCTCGTTTATTAATTATATAATGTTTGCATACAACATTATTTGTGATGTTGCTTACCTCGTTTATGTGTTCATCATCTACTGTAATGCTGCATACTTTATTTATATTTTGATTTTGTAATGTTGTATACCTCGTTGAGTTTGTATATTTTTCAATTTTGCATAACTCAAACAACAGCAATAGACTTTTTATCTTTTAATTATGCCTACATTGCTGATTATCTTAAAATCGAACTACAGTACATTGCGTTGTATGCCTCATTTAAATTTATTTTGGTTGAAAGAACAACAACCGCAGGAGCCTCTTTCGAGATGAATTTGTAAGTTTATGGTAGAAAAAAATCCAGGCCAATTCCTCCTAAATTACAGGCTCGATCTCGCTCTCCAGGGAAAAAAAAACGGACACCTAAATGGCATGAAAGGTCTTGATGTTGTCAAAGAAATGTGGCGAAAATTCTTGATATCACCAAACTAATGGGGCGAACGTCTTGGAATGTCAAAACTAATGGGGCTGAACATGAGGAAGAAGGGGGGCCAGAAAAAACAATACCTCCCCTTAACCTGTTTATCTCCCAGGTTGTCATATGTTTACTTTGTTTATTAGGGTAAAATCGACGTTGACCATGGTGCATGTCTCCTTTACCTTGTTTGTCAATTACTTACTTTAATGATTATGGTAAAATCGACCTTTACTCTGGTGCATGTCTTATTGACCTTGTTTGTCATTTGCTTAATTTGTTTATTAAAGTAAAATAGACCTTGATTATGTTGCTTGCTTCATTTACCTTGTTTGTCGTTTGCTTACTTTGTTTATTAGGGTAAAATCGACATTGACTGTTGCATATTTCTCATTTAGCTTGATTATTTTTCAATTTACGTGTGGACATTTGAAAGATACAAGAGGTAAATTGACCCCTTGCGAGTTTCATTATATAAGGAAGATGGAGGTCTAGACATCGATATTTAGCAGAATTACCAGTTAAATTACGGTAGTAGTGCAGTACATCTATAAATACATATGACCTTAATTCATAATGCTCTCTATCCATCTGAAACCTATATTATTATTATTATTGCATTTCCGTTTGATAGCGATGGTTACGGCTCCAACTTCCTTATAGTCTGAAACTCGCAAGTGGTCAGTTAGACATGGAACACAGTGAAGATCGATTTGAACATAGTAAACAAAGCAAGCATAATCAGGAGATAAATAACTGTTCTACTATTATTGCATAGACCATCATGATTACCCAGTTAACTACAGTATATATTGTTGCATACCTCGTCTATTCTGTTTGCTTTCCGGTCTCACATACCTCCTTGGTTTGTTGGCCTTCCTACACTACATACATGATTCACCCTGTTTACCATAGCAATGTTGAGTACCGTAGCTTTTACTTTAGCTTTAGCTTGGTGACCCGCAGAGGGCTGCACACGGGCAGCATGATATGCAGGGGTTGTGCGGGGAGTTATGGGACTAATGGAAAGGATGAGGATGAGGATAAGGAGATTTTTTTTTGTGATAATTTAGCTTTAACACTATCAAAAGTGGGACTGTTAACTATATGAGATGGAAGGTGATTCCACTCTTGGATGCTGCGGGGAAAAAATTACTACCCAAATATGTTGGTGCTTGCCTGGTATGTGTGGTATTTTCGGTTGTGGCTGCCTCTTGTGGATCGTATGTTTGTAGGGTGTACATATTATGTGTCTTTGTCTATGTCTACTAGATTGTTTGTGAGTTTCTATAGCATTTGTTGTCTGTGTATTTGTCTTGTTGAAAGTGTGCCTAATATAATGTCTTGTTTAAGAAAAGTGACCGATGTAGTGTGTCTGTAATCACGTCTGATCCATCTTGCCGCCTTATTTTGTAAAGCTTCTAATTTATTGATGTTTTTGTGAGTGTGTGGATCCTAGACGGTGTCGCAATATTCAATGTGTGGTCGAACTAGTGTTTTAAAGGCTAAAATGTTGATAGCCTATTTGCCTGTTCTTGTTGCATGCCTCGTTAGCCTGTTTACCTTGCAATGTTGAGTACCTTGTTATCCTGTTTACTAGTAATTGTTACATACCTTGTTAGCCTGTTTACTATTCATTGTTACATACCTTGTTAGCCTGTTTACTATTCATTGTTATATACCTTGTTAGCCTGTTTATCTTTCATTGTTATATACCTTGTTAGCCTGTTTATCTTTCATTGTTATATACCTTGTTAGCCTGTTTACTATTCATTGTTATATACCTTGTTAGCCTGTTTATCTTGCATTGTTATATACCTTGTTAGCCTGTTTACTATTCATTGTTATATACCTTGTTAGCCTGTTTACTATCCATTGTTATATACCTTGTTAGCCTGTTTATCTTTCATTGTTATATACCTTGTTAGCCTGTTTATCTTTCATTGTTATATACCTTGTTAGCCTGTTTACTATTCATTGTTACATACCTTGTTAGCCTGTTTACTATTCATTGTTATATACCTTGTTAGCCTGTTTATCTTTCATTGTTATATACCTTGTTAGCCTGTTTATCTTTCATTGTTATATACCTTGTTAGCCTGTTTACTATTCATTGTTATATACCTTGTTAGCCTGTTTACTATTCATTGTTATATACCTTGTTAGCCTGTTTACTATTCATTGTTATATACCTTGTTAGCCTGTTTATCTTTCATTGTTGCATACCTTGTTAACCATTTTACTATTCATTGTTGCACACCTTATTAGCCTGTTTACTATTCATTGTTGCATGCCTTGTTAGCCTGTTTACTACTCATTGTTGCATACCTTGTTAGCCCGTTTACTATTCATTATTGCATACCTTGTTAGTCTGTTTACCTTTCATTGTTTCATACCTCGTTAACTTGTGAACTATACAATGTTGCATTCCTCGTTCACCCTGTTCACCTTACAATGCCACATACTTTGACCGTCCAATATTGCAGTCTTCATTTATTGTTCAAGATATTCGATATTACATACCTTGACTACCTCCCTAGATGTTCAATGTTGTATACCTCGTATATTATGGCTACCTTCCAATACTAAAAATCTCGCTAAGCCTGTTTATCTATCTGGCTCGACGTCTGGTGCGTTATTGTGATGTTTTGTATATTTTTTTGTATAAGGATTTGTTTGCGTTTGCCTTTTTCGAGCAATATATTTTGTTTTCTCCTAGGCTAACAGAAACGCTTTCCCAGACTTTATTCAATCTAAAAAACCAAAAAAAAAGGGAATATAAATAAATAAAAATGGCCACCTATACCTCCTTCAAGCTAAATAGATTCGATACAAAACTGTCCCAGCCGATGGTTGATTTATTTTAAGCTACAGGCTCGCTATCGCTTGCCCACAAAAAGTCGACACCTGAAAAGTGTGAAGCGTTTTATTATCGCCAAGTTTAAGGTGTGAAACTGCTTAAAGTCTCCGAACTAATGGAACTAAACAAGGGAGGTCCATAAAGACACCCCTCGTACAAAAAGGATAAAAAACAAATGTTTCCAGTTTGAGAGTTGACACCCTGTAACTGGAGCCGGTTTGCCTTCCATTGCTGCATACCTGGGTTAGACTGTTTGCCTCTCAGTACTATATTCCTTGATAGCGTGTTTGTATGGGTTAGACTGTTTGTATGGGTTAGACTGTTTGTATGGGTTAGACTGTTTGCCTCTCGGTACTATATTCCTTGTTAGCGTGTTTATATGGGTTAGCGTGTTTGTATGGGTTAGAATGTTTGTATGGGTTAGCGTGTTTGTATGGGTTAGCGTGTTTGTATGGGTTAGACTGTTTGTATGGGTTAGACTGTTTGTATGGGTTAGCGTGTTTGTATGGGTTAGCGTGTTTGTATGGGTTAGACTGTTTGTATGGGTTAGACTGTTTGTATGGGTTAGACTGTTTGTATGGGTTAGCCTGTTTATGGGGGTTAGACTGTTTGTATGGGTAGTGTTTGTATGGACTGTTTGTATGGGTTAGACTGTTTGTATGGTTAGGTTTGTATGGGTTAGACTGTTTGTATGGGTTAGACTGTTTGTATGGGTTAGACTGTTTGTATGGGTTAGCGTGTTTGTATGGGTTAGCCTGTTTGTATGGGTTAGCCTGTTTGTATGGGTTAGACTGTTTGTATGGGTTAGACTGTTTATATGGGTTAGCGTGTTTGTATGGGTTAGCCTGTTTGTATGGGTTAGACTGTTTGTATGGGTTAGACTGTTTGTATGGGTTAGCGTGTTTGTATGGGTTAGACTGTTTGTATGGGTTAGCGTGTTTGTATGGGTTAGACTGTTTGTATGGGTTAGCGTGTTTGTATGGGTTAGCCTGTTTGTATGGGTTAGACTGTTTGTATGGGTTAGCATGTTTGTATGGGTTAGCGTGTTTGTATGGGTTAGACTGTTTGTATGGGTTAGACTGTTTGTATGGGTTAGCGTGTTTGTATGGGTTAGCGTGTTTGTATGGGTTAGACTGTTTGTATGGGTTAGCCTGTATGTATGGGTTAGCCTGTTTGTATGGGTTAGACTGTTTGTATGGGTTAGACTGTTTGTATGGGTTAGACTGTTTGTATGGGTTAGACTGTTTGTATGGGTTAGCCTGTTTGTATGGGTTAGACTGTTTGTATGGGTTAGACTGTTTGTATGGGTTAGACTGTTTGTATGGGTTAGCGTGTTTGTATGGGTTAGACTGTTTGTATGGGTTAGACTGTTTGTATGGGTTAGACTGTTTGTATGGGTTAGACTGTTTGCCTCTCAGTACTATATTCCTTGTTAGCGTGTTTGTATTGGTTAGACTGTTTGTATGGGTTAGACTGTTTGTATGGGTTAGACTGTTTGTATGGGATAGACTGTTTGTATGGGTCACGTGTTTGTATGGGTTAGTCTGTGTGTATTGGTTAGACTGGTTGTATGGGTTAGACTGTTTGTATGGGTTAGACTGTTTGTATGGGTTAGCGTGTTTGTATGGGTTAGTCTGTTTGTATGGGTTAGCGTGTTTGTATGGGTTAGCGTGTTTGTATGGGTTAGCCTGTTTGTATGGGTTAGACTGTTTGTATGGGTTAGACTGTTTGTATGGGTTAGACTGTTTGTATGGGTTAGACTGTTTGTATGGGTTAGACTGTTTGTATGGGTTAGCGTGTTTGTATGGGTTAGCGTGTTTGTATGGGTTAGCCTGTATGTAGGGGTTAGACTGTTTGTATGGGTTAGACTGTTTGTATGGGTTAGCGTGTTTGTATGGGTTAGACTGTTTGTATGGGTTAGCGTGTTTGTATGGGTTAGCGTGTTTGTATGGGTTAGCGTGTTTGTATGGGTTAGCCTGTTTGTATGGGTTAGCGTGTTTGTATGGGTTAGCGTGTTAGTATGGGTTAGACTGTTTGTATGGGTTAGACTGTTTGTATGGGTTAGACTGTTTGTATGGGTTAGACTGTTTGTATGGGTTAGCGTGTTTGTATGGGTTAGCATGTTTGTAAGGGTTAGACTGTTTGTAGGGGTTAGACTGTTTGTATAGGTTAGCCTGTTTGTATGGTTTAGACTGTTTGTATGGGTTAGACTGTTTGTATGGGTTAGCGTGTTTGTATGGGTTAGACTGTTTGTATAGGTTAGACTGTTTGTATGGGTTAGTGTGTTTGTATGGGTTAACGTGTTTGTATGGGTTAGCGTGTTTGTATGGGTTAGACTGTTTGTATAGATTAGACTGTTTGTATTGGTTAGCCTGTATGTATGGGTTAGACTGTTTGTATGGGTTAGGGTGTTTGTATGGGTTAGACTGTTTGTATGGGTTAGACTATTTGTATGGGTTAGCGTGTTTGTATGGGTTAGACTGTTTGTATGGGTTAGCGTGTTTGTATGGGTTAGACTGTTTGTATGGGTTAGCGTGTTTGTATGGGTTAACCTGTTTGTATGGGTTAGCGTGTTTGTATGGGTTAGCCTGTTTGTATGGGTTAGACTGTTTGTATGGGTTAGACTGTTTGTATGGGTTAGACTGTTTGTATGGGTTAGACGGTTTGTATGGGTTAGACTGTTTGTATGGGTTAGACTGTTTGTATGGGTTAGCGTGTTTGTATGGGTTAGACTGTTTGTATGGGTTAGCGTGTTTGTATGGGTTAGCCTGTTTGTATGGGTTAGCGTGTTTGTAGGGGTTAGCCTGTTTGTATGGGTTAGACTGTTTGTATGGGTTAGACTTTGTATGGGTTAGTGTGTTTGTATGGGTTAGCGTGTTTGTATGGGTTAGCGTGTTTGTATGGGTTAGCGTGTTTGTATGGGTTAAACTGTTTGTATGGGTTAGACTGTTTGTATGGGTTAGCGTGTTTGTATGGGTTAGACTGTTTGTATGGGTTAGACTGTTTGTATGGGTTAGCGTGTTTGTATGGGTTAGCCTGTTTGTATGGGTTAGCGTGTTTGTATGGGTTAGCGTGTTTGTATGGGTTAGCGTGTTTGTATGGGTTAGCGTGTTTGTATGGGTTAGACTGTTTGTATGGGTTAGACTGTTTGTATGGGTTAGCGTGTTTGTATGGGTTAGCCTGTTTGTATGGGTTAGACTGTTTGTATGGGTTATACTGTTTGTATGGGTTAGCGTGTTTGTATGGGTTAGACTGTTTGTATGGGCTAAACTGTTTGTATGGGTTAGACTGTTTGTATATGTTAGCGTGTTTGTATGGGTTAGCCTGTTTGTATGGGTTAGCGTGTTTGTATGGGTTAGCGTGTTTGTATGGGTTAGCGTGTTTGTATGGGTTAGCGTGTTTGTATGGGTTAGCGTGTTTGTATGGGTTAGCGTGTTTGTATCGGTTAGACTGTTTGTATGGGTTAGGCTGTTTACCTCTCCGTACTGAATTCCTTGTTAGCCTTTTTGCATGGGTTCGGCTGTTTGCCTCTCAGTGCTGAATTTCTCGTTAAATTGTTTGCCTCTAACCCTCGTCTTTTGAAACCAAACCTAAGTGCTGCCCTAAGCCTTTATAAACGAAATGTGCATACATATATAGTGGTCTTTCTGAAACTGAATTATATTTCACTCATTATCACAAATTAGCAATCAGTTGTATTATATTAGTTTGATATAGGGTTAGAGTAGTACTTAAGTGTGGTTCTAAGATAACCACAATTCTATTAAGATTCGCGTGATCTACAGCAGGTTCAATAAGTTAACCATTTTTAATGATAAGATGTTAATGCAAATAGAAAACAGATACATGTATAAATACTGAGACTGAAAGCGAAAGAAAAATATAACTGTTGGAGTAGTTATATTTACCAAGAGGAACCAAAGTATCAAAATGTTGCCATAATCAAGTTGACGTTAAATAATAGGCGGCGATAAAACCTCCCATGTGATATCAACTGTGAGAGCATGTCGCATATACTGTAGAAGTTTGGTAGCTCTCTGTGAAATTATGTATGGAAGCAAACTTGCAGGACTAAATTAGGAGTGCATTTTGTTATGCACAAGCTACTTTTTATTATTAGGTAAGTGTTAGTGTTTATATAATTATATGTTTCAATTTTTTGCAAACACTATAGTCTGTATATATTCACATGACGGTAAATCGCAACGTCCCCACCTTACTTTTTCAGCTACTACACAGATTTTGCTGCGAAATATGTAGCTAATTATGAAAACTTTCCATTAATATGACTTAGAGATATAGCAGTTTTATGTTTTTCCATTACGTATGAATATCTGAACTGCTAAAGGATTCAAATAACCGCCAGCTGAAATGAAACCGACTATAAATGTAAAATCGTGGTCAGGAATATCTAGACAGTTTTGGGAAGCCCGATTATGATACACTGGCGAACTATTTGGAAGACTGCTTGAACCACCAACATAATTCTACTGGGATTCACTAGTTACCCCCTTATGCACGATGACGCCCTTTGAGTCCCAATTCTGGGGAAATTCAGACAATCTTAGGCATTTTAAGAAAGTCCTTATTTAACTCACAGGGTTTATAAGGATATTATTTACCCCTTTGAATCCAAGAGGTATATTATAAGCTAAAGAAAATTGTCTTATAATATCCATAATGCAATGAAAATGACGTAATCGTGTTGAATAGATTAACGCTCACTTTTTATATTATATTGTATTTTTTGTATATTTATTTTTGTAATCGTCAGACGTTCACGTATTCATGGCCAATACTGTACCTATAAATATAACCTCAGTAGGCACTTAGTTTGCCAGCTGTACAATATGGTAAATAATATGGCGGCCACGGAAATTATGTTGATGCAATTCTCCCGAATAAGGATCGTTTCTTCTTTGTTGACTCGGTAACTCTCATCTCTCTCTCTCTCTCTCTCTCTCTCTCTCTCTCTCTCTCTCTCTCTCTCTCTCTCTCTCTCGCTTTGTACAGTACTTCTCTTCCTTTTCTATCTTGGTCTATCTTTCTAGCTGGTCGGGGAGATAGCATTTTGCAATGGCCTCCCCTTTTCTGTTTTATTGTTTTCTGTTTATGTGGTTGTGGTTATTGATGTTTTTCTCTTTTTCCAAAGTTCATAGATTATATATTTAACTTCCTCTTTTTCTATCTTATTATCAAACAAAGGTTTTGCAGTCCAATTGGTATCGTAAGGTTGCTGAAATTGTCTATAATTATTTCTAATTTGCTGGTAAAGTGGACAATACAAGATGAAGTGTTCCAAATGTTCAATCTCTTCATCACATCCTATACATTTAGTATCTTTTCCTGTGAAACGGTTTCTGTCATTCAGTTTCAAAGTATTTGATCGACACTTAAAGAAAATAACTGATGATGGTTTATTATCATAAAACATTTCTTCTTTTATTTCTGTTTTGTATTTTGCATATATCTCGACACTTTTTTTTTCTTGTAACTCATCTTTCCAAACCTTGGTGACCAAATCTTGAATTGTTTTCTTGATGTTTTCACTTTCAATCGACTTCATATTGCACTTGTCTAAACCGGGTTTCTTGCTAATATTTACTAGTTCTTCAATCCATTTGTCTTTCTTGTGATTTTCCATATACTCTCTCCATAAATGTCCTATTAACATATCTATCTACAAGATAAAGATATTTTTCCCAAAGACGTTAAATTTGATGCTGCCTTTCTTGCAATAGTTTCTATATGACGTTTGAATGTAATTTTTTTTTTCATAAATAACGCCCAATATATCTATTTCATTCATTCATTTTATTCAATTACCACAGATATTTAGTTGCAGTTGACTCAGCTTTTGTGATGACCATTAGCTGAATTATATGAGGAGCAAACTAAACCTGCCAACTCGCTCCCCATTGCACGATGTCCTCCACTCTCCTGGTGACTAAGGCTACAGCAGCTTCCTCATCTTTTGGGTTATCGTATATATACGATAGGCTATGACTCTTTTGTGATCCTGTATGTCTCTGTGACGTCACAGTGTTCCCACTGCACGGCGTAGGACGAGTAGATCGTATATTATATGATTGTAAGTAAGTTAAGATTGTAAAGGCCTAATACGCTATTAAGCAATATTGACATGGTCTTATGTTGTATATATGAATTTATCGTATATATTAATATAATTTATCGTATAGAGCACCCTAGATGCGGTACGATAATTTAGGCTCCTGGCGTTTGCCAAGGCAGCAAGGTGTGCCTCTGAGGAAGACAGCTCAGAGCCTTCACGAACACCAACCAGTTAACATCTAATTTCCGCCTTCAGTTGATCGCGCTATTGTGCCTCTAATCACAATACACTGACAGCAATACAAACAGCTACACCATCACGACGCTCTCATCGACGCCATGACTGACTGACAGATAAGCATAGTATTCATGTCCATTCACATGTAATCATTTATTCTTTCTTTCACTTGACTAGAATCTCGGGACCGGTGTCTTGCCTCCCCATTGTCCGCCATATTGGGTAAACGTTCTCCCTTGCCTCATTACCACGTGGAACTATTGGTGAGTAAATTCCTGGCTAATATTAACCCTTATAACCTTACCCTATATATAAATTTATTATGTGAGACCTTTGGATATAAATTAGCTTGATTCAGATTGAATTCAATTTAGATATGAAGTACCGGGTAGTTTTAATTTAGATTGATTTTATTTGATTCATTATAGCTTAGTAATATTTAACTTCCATTGATAGTTTACCACATTGGTGCCCAGACCCGGGAATTAGCTACCAGTAAGGGATTTTTAAGGCAATGAGCAAGGGGACATATAACAGGATGCAGGAACAACTCAATGATAATCTGGTAAGGCTAGCCAAGCGATGGTTAGAGCCGGAATGCAGGGTCACATCGTTGCACCTGCCTAAGTCCTGCATCCCACCCATCATCTTCCCCCAATAATTTTCTTTTTAATTTCAGACCTCTTATGACTCATGACCTGACTTAAAAAAAAATCTTGTTCAATATGACCCTTTAGTGTGGGTATTGCTATTGTGTCTGCTATTTTTTCTCCATAACATAGAAGTCTGCCGGTCGGCGTCTCTTAACTAGGCTACTATTTTGCCCTTGTATTTGTAACATTTTAGATAAATAGCCTATACAGGCTTACATGCAAAATGAATAAACAGGAAGAGACACCGTCTAGTGGGGTGCTGATCAAGGCCCCTAAAAATCAAAGAGCGGGACTTCGGGGAGTATTAAATAGGCTAATTGTAGACGTCAACACTTTCATCACTACTGCTAACCTCGAGGAATTAGAAGCTAGATTAGACAATGTCCAGGCTACCCACGGTCGTATTATGGCTCGGAGTGAGGTGATTGTGGCAGGCATGACAGAGGAGGAAGAGATAGTTAAAGAGTGTGATAATCGCACCCTCTATGATGAACCTGTCTTTAGAGCGAAGCACACATTACAGCATGCTGTCGCAAGTAAGAAGGGAGGCGAGATTGAGGCCCATAGAAGGGCTGACCCAAAACACACTGTGCACCTCCCAAAGCTCAATCTTCCTACATTTGGGGGCAAATTGACTGAGTGGTTAGCTTTTTGGGACGTATTTCGGTCTACAGTTCATGAATCCTCTTTGGATAATGTCCGCAAGTTTCACTACCAGAAGGGACAAATGGAAGGAGAGGCCTTACATTTGATAGAGGGTTTTGCGGTAGTAGGTGATAGTTATCTGGAGGCAGTACAACTATTACAGTCCACATACGGGGATCAAGAGCAGTTGAAGATGGCCCATGTCGTTGCCTTGTTAAAGCTCGCAGAAACACAGTATAAGGTTAAAGAGTTAGCAAATTTTAGGGCAAATATGGAGTGCCATACTCGATCGCTGACACCCTAGGGCTCACCACACAGGAAATGATAGTCATTATCTTACATCAGAAGCTTCCTATGGCAATACTTGACAAGGTTAGATCATTTGATCTGGGGGAGTTCAATACTCAGTTCAGTAAGGAAATTAGCAATCTACAGTTGAACAAAGGGAGAATGTATGTGTCGGGAGGGAGTGAGAATGTGGAAATGAGGGGAACTGTAAGCATGACGGTGGGGACTAAAGAAAAGAAAGAGGGTACGTATAAGAAACCTGCTCAGATTCTATGTAAGCTATGTAATAACAAACATAAATGGAGTTTCTGTGTAAAATACCCAACAAATGAGACAAAACTAGCACAGGCAAAAAGATTGAAGCTATGTGTAGGTTGTCTAAGCAAGGAACATGGTAAGCAGGGACAATGTACTGCTACATACTTAAGGCCCTGTCGACACTGCAAAGGACATCACTTTGATAAGTTGTGTCCTACGGCAGATAAAGTCAAAGACGTCAAACCAGAGGGTACTACAACTGTGACACTAGGTGCACGCAAGACACCACTATATTGCTCAGAATACAGATTCCCATGGAAGGTAATGACAGTAACAAAGTTTGTCGGGTACTTCTAGATCAAGGGTCTCAACGTTCCTTTATAAAGAGGTCCGTATTAGTGGGACTGAAGCACCGAATCATAGGGGCTGAGACTCTTCGATTGCAGGGCTTCACAGGTTTTACTGACAAACAAGACTACGAGATAGCAGAGATTTCATATTACTACCATAAAAACCGGTACTTTATGACATGTATCGTAGTAGACACCCTACCAGAATATGTATCTTGTAGGAGTGAAGAAGGTGGAACACGCATTACGTAGCAAAGGGGTTAACTTGTCAGATCCCATGGGAGATCAGAGTGAGGTGCATGTTCTACTTGGTATGGATCATTATTATGATGTAGTATACCATGGATTTAAAAAGATGTGTGGTGTAATTTTAATCCCCACTAAATTTGGCTATTGCATGAGCGGAAAGGTGCATACTACACAGTCAAAGTTCCTGGTCGACACGGTCTCGATATTAACCCGTTGAGACCCAGCGTCGCACGTGTTGCGTCGGCAGTCTTTGATCACCAACTCCCAGCGACGCATCACGTGCGTCCGACATATAAAAAACACTTACGTGGCTCGTAAGGTAGGAAATGGCGGGAGAATAGGAGAGGGAGGTACCGTAGTGTGTGGGGGAGCCGGGCCAGTAGGTGTGAGCGGGCCGAGACAGCCGCGCGGCTGGTGGTGGTGGGCTTAGTGGGGATAGTTTACACCCCTAGTTTACCGCCACTTTGAACCTTCATTACTCCGGTCGTATGGGAGCTAGAGGCTTGAGATTTATGTGAGATACTCCTTAGGATGTATGCCGTACAATGCCATACTCAGTTTTTACCCTAGTGCTCCCGGGCGGGTGGTCATGCGGGGGAGACGAACTATTGAAACCCCCCCCCCCGCCCCCCAAATGACCGAAATGAGTTTTTTTTTATTTGTGTGTTCATTTCTCACCATTCTCTTCCATTTTGGCTCAACAAATTTTTTTGAAGCTCACCCCCCCCGGGCCCCCCCCCCCCCCCCCCCAAAAAAAAATGTCAGAGGTGATTTTTTTTTTTTTTTTTTTTCATTTCTCATCCTTGTCTTCCATTTTAGCAAACAAAAAAAATAAGTTAAAATGGCTTGGGACTGGGGTGAACAAAATATTATAACTAGCCGGGGCTCAACGGGTTAAGAGTCAATGTAACCGCGGCAGAGGAGTTGGGAAGGGAGGATTCCCAACCTAGTGACCCTAAAATGGCTGCCGAGTTCGACCTGGAACGACTGTGGAGATTGGATCACATAGGCATTAATCCTATGGAGACTGATTATGACTCGGAAGTTGCGCTGAAAAGGTTTGACGAGTCTGTGAGCTACTGTGCCTCAGACAAGCAATATAAAGTTAGTTTACCCTGGAAGAACAGTGAGATAAGCCTGCCTACCAACTATGGTTTGGCATTAGGTCGCTTGCGCGCATTACAGCGTAAATTGTGTAATGAACCGAGCACGCGCCAGGCGTATGACGATGTATTTCGGAGTTATGAAGATAGGGGCTTTATTGAGAGAGTCGATGTAAAGGAACCGAGTAAGAAGGGTAGGATTCACTATTGGGCCCATCATGGGGTGAGAAAAGACAGCGTCACCACACCAATACGGGTAGTGTATGACTGCTCTGCCCACCAAGGTCAACAACCCAGTCGAAATGACTGCCTGCTGACAGGTCCGTCCATGGTGTCGGACCTCTCCCAACATCTATTGCGGTTTAGGCTGGGGAAGTACGCATATACTAGTGACATCGAGAAAGCATTCTTGATGGTCAAGCTAAAAGAGGAAGATAGAGATGTTACCCGCTTTCTTTGGTTCAGCGACATTAGCGACTCTGAAAGTCTGGTCATAATCTATCGTTTTCGGGTTGTACTCTTTAGGGCAACATGTTCACAGTTTTTGTTAAATGCCACAATCAAAAAACATCTAGCAGATACTCTTGAGGACACAAGTAAACTATCTCGTGGATTATATATAGACAATTTGCAGGGTTCTAGCGATAGTCAGGATGATTTGTTACACACATACTGGCAAGCACGCAGATTGTTTACAGATGCACATTTATTTCTCCGCGAGTGGGTTACTAATAGTGAAGATCTTCAGAGTTTGATACAGGTGGAGGGTACGGCATCTCATAACCAGGAAAAGTCCAGAAATTTTGGGATGATCTGGCAACCTAAACATGACATACTAACTTATCAAACAAGGTATTTTGCTCAGCAGACAGGAGTGCACACAAAAAGACGTCTGTTGTGCAAAGTTGCACAATTTTTTTATCCTTTGGGTCTAGCATTACCCGTTACCATAAGAGCAAGGATTCTAATGCAGGAAGTTTGGAGACGTAAAATAGGATGGGATGATAGTTTGCCAGAGGACCTGAATGACCAAGGGACATTGTTGTTGAATGAGTATGACATCCTATGTACTAAACCTATACCTCATAAAGTGGCGGCGCTCGGTGACGTTACGTTACACACGTTTTGCGATGCTAGCGCCACGGCATATGGGGTAGCCATATATGTCGTTACTTCATTTAGGGCACATTTAGTTACAGCCCGGGCCAAAGGTAGCCCCGGTTAAAAAGGTAACTATCCCTAAAATGGAATTGATTGCCATGCTGCTATTAGCACGTCTGGTGCAACATATACGCGCAGCATACGAGAGCGAGTTAAACATTGAAATCGTTCACGTCTGGTGTGATAGTCAGGTTGCACTCAACTGGATACATAGCAAGAAGTCTCTGCCAGTTTTTGTGAGAAATAGGGTAGATGAGATTAGGGCCCTATTGCCAGACGTTGCTTATCATTATGTAAATACCAAAGACAACCCTTGTGATCTCATAACTAGGGGTATAACGGCTAGCCAGTTCGTGAAGTCCGAATTGTGGTGGCATGGTCCAAAGTGGCTGCTCCATGAAAGTGAATGGACGATTTGGCATGCTGTTGGTGAGGGACTTCTGCCACTGGAAACAGTGGCAGTTACAGCCCAACCAAATGAGCCACCGGGTCCAATATTAGAGTGGGCAAGATTCGGTGACTATAATAAACTAGTCAGAGTTGTCGCTTGGGTGTTGCGATATGTATCCAATATCAAGCTTAAAGTAACGGGCCAACTCTGCAACAGGGGTCACAACATTGATGCTCGCGAATATAAAGCAGCTGAAGTAACTTTGATCAAGGGGGTTCAAGTAGAAACCTTTTCCAATGCATTAGAATCTTTGCAAAGCTCGAATAAGACTATAATGCCTAATCTAGTGCGTCAACTAAGGTTGCACCTAGATAATGACCTCATCAGGTGTGAGGGTCGCCTGAAGTGGTCGGGTGTAATTGACGGCACAAACCGTCCTATATTTATGCCAACAAGACATCACGTTACTGATCTATTGATCATACTTGTACATAGGGAAGTAAAACAGTACGGGGTATGTCATATTATATCAAATTTACGTCTCACATGGTGGATACCCAGAGTTCGACAAGTAGCTCGACGCGTAGTAAGAAAATGTGTAATATGCCAGAGACTAAAGGGTAAACCATATGCAACTGGACCAGCTCCACCTTTACCTGAATGCCGTGTAAAGCACATAGAGCTTTTCCAAGTTGTAGGGTTAGATTACACAGGAGCATTGAAGATGAGAGAGCATGAGAAGGTTTATATATTATTGTTCACCTGTGCAACGTCTCAAGTGGTACACCTAGAACTATGTGATAATATGTCTAGCGAAGAATTTATGCTGGCGTTTAAACGGTTTTGTGCCCGTCGTTCATTCCCTCAACTCATTCTTAGTGACAATGCTCCCACTTATGTCCAGGCATCAAACTATCTAAAGGATATGAATAGTGATCCTACTATCATCACTTTTTTGGGAGAGAAGAAGTGCGAATGGAGGTTCATTCCAGTTAAGGCACCTTGGTTTGGTGGAATGTGGGAACGGTGTGTCGGCATAGTGAAGTCAGGACTCAGAGCAGTAGTAGGACGTGCTCTATTAAAGAAGAGTGAGTTGACGACAGTCCTCACAGAGATAGAGGCAGTCGTGAATGATCGCCCACTCACATATGTGTACACCGACCTGCAAGAACCACTACCATTAACGCCAGCTCACTTGCTATATGGAAAACCATTGACTGCGTTTCCATCTGATTTCCAATCCATAGTAGAGTTAGAGGATCCCTCGTTGTACTCTGAGGTAGCGGTGTCTAAGAGATACCAGTATATATTGAAGATAATAGAACATTTTAGAAAACGGTGGATTAATGAATATCTGCTAGCATTGAGGGAAAGGAGTGTTACTCCCTCTGGTAGACCAATGGCACCTACTGTTGGTGAAGTAGTTTTAATTAAAGAAGATAGTCCTCGTTTATACTGGAAATTGGGCCGCGTGTTGGAGGTATACAAGGGGGAAGATTCTGTAGAGCGGGTGGCACTATTGAGGACGGCCACTGGAACTACTGTTCGTCCTATCGCACGTTTGTACGCTTTGGAGCTCGATTCCACTTTACAATCGGAGACTCCACCTGTTATTGCTGGATCCGAGAATTCTCAAAGTAACGACTCGCCTCTTACTGATGGTGATCAATCTCGAACCGGGACGTGTCCCAGACGCGCTGCTGCTGGCGCCGTCGACATGTGGCGTCTGAAGATAGCCTCTGGGCAACTTTAAGTTTAAGGTGGGGTCAGGTATTTTTGGTGGGGGGAGTGTATCGTATATATATGATAGGCTATGACTCTTTAGTGATCCCGTATGTGTCTGTGACGTCACGGTTGTCCCCACTGCACGGCGTAGGACGAGTAGATCGTATATTATATGATTGTAAGTAAGTTAAGATTGTAAAGGCCTAATATGCTATTAAGCAATATTGACATGGTCTTATGTTGTATATATGAATTTATCGTATAGAGCAACCTAGATGCGGTACGATAATTTAGGCTCCTGGCGTTTGCCAAGGCAGCAAGGTATGCCTCTGAGGAAGACAGCTCAGAGCCTTCACGAACACCAACCAGTTAACATCTAATTTCCGCCTTCAGTTGATCGCGCTATTGTGCCTCTAATCACAATACACTGACAGCAATACAAACAGCTACACCATCACGACGCTCTCATCGACACCATAACTGACTGACAGATAAGCATAGTATTCATGTCCATTCCCATGTAATCATTTAATTTTATACATTCTTTCACTTGACTCGAGTTTCGGGACCGGTGTCTTGCCTCCCCATTGTCCGCCATATTGGGTAAACGTTCTCCCTTGCCTCATTGCCACGTGGAACTATTGGTGAGTTCATTCCTGGCTAATATTAACCCTTATAACCTTACCCTATATATACATTTATTATGTGAGACCTTTGGATATAAATTAGCTTTTTTCAGATTGAATTCAATTTAGATATGGAGTAGTTTTAATTTAGATTGATTTTATTTGATTCATTATAGCTTAGTAATATTTAACTTCCATTGATAGTTTACCACATGGGTTGTATGTCACTGCCGATGTACCGTTGTCAGCAAAGGCTCGCGTTTCTGGGATGAGGTGTAGTAAGTCATTTAGGAAGATGTTCCACAGTAATGGACCTAGGACACTTTCTGGAGGTACTCCTTCGATGTTGTGGAGGGCGGACTCATTTCCATCCAATAATACCTTAATAATCCATTCGTTCAGGTAATTGTATAAGGTTTTGTGTAAGGCACCGTCTGCACCCAGTGACTTCAATTTTTCTAATAGTCCATTGTACCAAACTCTCAATTATTCCTTCTATTTCAAGTGCCAGTACACAGGTACGTTTGCCTGCGTCAAGTGCAGCAGTTCATTCTGATGTTAGAAGGAGGTGAAGGTCTGCAGCGGAGTAACCCTTGCAAAACCCACACTCTATCACATAGTAGGTGGTTCTCAACTAAATGATCAGTGAGGCATGATGAGTTTATTTTATTAAGTACTTTGCTGATGATGCAGAGCAATGAGACTGGATGGTATTTTTTTTTATATAATTCTTGTTTCTTTTTTTGTGTATGTGAACTACATTACTAACTTCCCACATATCAGGCCACTGCTGTTGGTTAAAAGATAGTTATTAGAAATTTGGCAAGTGGTTCAGCTATTTCTTTTGCACATTCTGTTTAGGATATATGTGCTAATTCCCTTCATTTATATTTGTCTTAATACTTTTATCCCACTGTTTAACTGCCCACTTATGCACATTTTGCATGTCAATTGCTCCTTTTCTGTTAAGTTTTTTGCTACATGATGTTTTTCGCGTCTTATACCTGAGCCAAGCTTGGTATTTGGCATCAGATGCAGCTTTCCACTGGTGGCCAAACCAGGGTTGGTCTGATTTCTTTGATATGTGGATTTTATGTGGGACATAATTTTCTTGTATTGTCTTTAACTTGGCTGTGAAGGAATGTATTTGTTGGCTCACATGTCCTTGAATGATACTGGACCAGTCTGTTTGAGTTAGGCTTTGCTTAAGACCTGTCCAGTTAGCTAATTCCCACTGCCATAGGATACGCTCACTTTCTTTCTCTCTTGGCATCTTCAAATTATTTTTGGTTAGCACTACCTTATGGTCAGACGTGCCAACAAACCCAAGTGGAGAGCAGTGTATTGTGTGGGATGGCAAGTCAGTCAAGAAGAGATTGAGTGATAAGCAACATGCACTCTGTGATGATCTAGGTTTCCAAATATAATAACATTCTGGCAGTTATTGTTGTACATCTGATGGTCGAGATTATCCATGACAAAATCCATCAGACGTGCACCCTGTGAAGGTGGAAAGTAGCATCCACAACAGAGGATACCTGTACCACTGTGATCGATGATCTTAACAAATATTTTCTCTAGTTCATTTGGAGTTAGTGTGACGATTATCTGTATTTGCAAGCCTTTCCTATGATACACGGCTATTCCACCTCCTTGGGTGTTATGATCCTTTCAATGCCAGGATGTAAAGCCAGGAATATCTGTGTAGGTGGGAGGTACAGTGTCGTCAAGGAAAGTCTCCTGCATGAATGCAACTTCAGCTTTTTGCTTCTTAGCAAATTGGTGTGTTATTTCGCCAATATTTGTGAAATCATCGTACGTTGGCTGAAATAATCCATTTCACTGGTGTACCACTTGTGTTTGGGGACCAAACTGTTGGTTGGCATTATGACTATTCAATGGATATGAAATTGGTTGTCCCAAAGTTGAATAATGGCTGTGATTGTATATTTAATTCTGTGAACTGCACTGGCGACATTTGTTGATGGAGCTGAATCATACAAACAGCGGCCAGGGTTTCATGTGTTGTAGATTTTATTGTGTTGATCAAGTCTTTTTGCCTCTGGTCAGCAATTCTCTTGTGGCAGTTTTGGACTGTGTGGTATTTCCAACTGCAGAAATCACAGTACATATGACGTGGACAATCTTTTAAAGAGTGACCATAGTGACGGCACTCTGTGCACCTTTCTTAGTGAATGTGCTGGTGTTGCTGGTTTGTACATCTTCATTGATGACTGTTGTTATAGTACATCAGTTCTTTCTCATCTTCTTTATGGATATAATTATTGTTAGTATTTGTACAATATTGTTCGCTGCTGTACTGTGGCTTTGCAAAATTATGACGATAATTGTCTCAAGGATAGTAATCGTTACTTTGCCGGTTTTGGCTTGATTTGGCCGGTTTTTGGCTTGAAACTTGGTTTCATTGATTTCTGTGTGATCCATTAAGAGGTACAATCTCTTGTGGACATTCTTGTTGATGTGGATGATACCCTTGGTGTGGGTGGTCTATTTGGCTGGGGTGAACCTCTTGGCTGGGTTGATCCTCTTGGCTGGGATGATCCTCTTGGCGGGAAGAATTCCTTTGGCGTGGAGGATCTTTTTGGTATGGACGATCCTTTTGGCATGGACTAATGTCTTGTAGATGATGATCTTCTCATTGATTAGGTCCTTGTTGTCAAGGTGCAGGAGGAACAGGTTTTTCTCTCTGTTTTTGTTGGATCCAGTTGGTGTTTTCCTCTTAAAATTATTTTCTCAACGTTTTTGTTTGTTGCAATGTCTCATATATATTGCTCATCATTTTCATCAAATAAGCTTCTTCCACTCTTCATATATTCTGTTGGGAAAAGTTGAAGAGTCAATTGTATGTTGATGTATCTCTTCATGACTGTTATGTGTTGCTACTAAGGCATCAATGACAGAGATTGCCTATACCAGTATTACCCTCTTCTGAGGTAACTGGTCTATGATGGTTTAGTACTGTATTAGTTTAATTTTATTGGATGACAGGTCTTTCCGTAACTTTTTAATCAATTCCACTAACTTACCTGAGTGCAAGTCACCTTCCTCATCTATTTCATTGTGGATGGTGCTCTAGATTTATATAATTTATTTACTTTTTATTTGTTTTTCTATATTCCAGCTACTCTCTCTCTGGCATAGGCTAATGTGCCTGTAGAGTCTACTGCTCAACACGGTGAAGCCCGTGAGGTCTCGTTCCAGTCTAGGGAGTGAGACATGCGAAGCACCGACTCACAGCCCGAAGCAGCCCCATATCTGAAGCTGCTTTACCTCTGTGCTTCACTGTGTCACCCCCTAGACTTGGACCCTCACTCTCGGAATGCCACCTATTTAGCAATTAACTCACTAGGCATTGCACCCCTATAGCATATTTTGAGTATGGGAATATTCATACATCTACTATTTAATCGGGGAACAATGACGGTATTTTTATGGCGTTTCGGTGGGCTTTGTGGTATTGCACTGATACTAGGTACAGCTCAAATTCCATCCCAATAATATCTACCCATTGACAAATCGGGATTCGAACCCGGGTCCATTGGATTACCAGTCCAGTGACAAGACCACTCAACCACACCTCTCCTAAAATGGTGGTGCTGATGGGGCAGTCAGGATCAGGTGATTTTTAATAGAAAGTTACAGTAGCATCTATGCCCTGTATTTGGCAGAGTTCGTTGGTTTGCCTACAATAAAATCTGTTTTATTATTAAGGCAAGAAGAATTACATATATTAGTGCAGTCCGTAGTTAGATGCAACTCTCTCTCTCTCTCTCGCTCTCTCTCTCTCTCTCTCTCTCTCTCTCTCTCTCTCTCTCTCTCTCTCTCTCTCTCTCTCTCTCTCTCTCTCTCTCTCTCGCTCTCTCTCCCCTGTGTATGTGTTATGGTTCGTTATTCATATTCACCCATTTCTATTATAGTTCCCGTTGTAGCTTTTTGGGTTGTCCTTTTCCGCCTAATTTCCGAAACGGCTGTGGTAAATTAAATGTAGAGTACGTACGCTCTCTCTCTCTCTCTCTCTCTCTCTCTCTCTCTCTCTCTCTCTCTCTCTCTCTCTCTCTCTCTCTCTCTCTCTCTCTCTCTCTCCTGTGTATGTGTTATGGTTCGTTATTCATATTCACCCATTTCTATTATAGTTCCCGTTGTAGCTTTTTGGGTTGTCCTTTTCCGCCTAATTTCCGAAACGGCTGTGGTAAATTAAATGTAGAGTACGTACGCTCTCTCTCTCTCTCTCTCACTCTCTCTCTCTCTCTCTGGCGCTCTCTCTCTCTCTCTCTCTCTCTCTCTCTCTCTCTCTCTCTCTCTCTCTCTCTCTCTCCCTCTCTAATATATACAGTATATATATATATATATATATATATATATATATATATATATATATATATATATATATAATATATATATAAAATATATATATAATAGATATATATATATATATATAGAATATATACCGTATATATATATACTGTATATATATATACTGTATATATATATATACCGTATATATATATACTGTATATATATACTGTATATATATATACTGTATATATAGACACCAATTCATAGGAGGTTTAGGTCATAATGCCTGGACACACGAAGTTTAAAGCAATCTAAGTCATAGGATGAAGGAAAGATTAATTGAGGGAGAGAGTTCCTGCGTTAATTTGTTGAGTTGAAGAAAGACTGAAAACATTGTTTAATTCTTGGTTTGGAGAACTAGACAGAATAGGAATGGGATTGTGTTGAAAGGTGGGTGTCTCACTCTCGCCGTAAGAGAGGTGGTATCCACTGACAGAGCTCTGATGAACACTGTTGTAATAGAGATAGAAGAGTGACAGATATGCAATATTGCGGCGTGTAGAAAGAGATTGTAGGGAAGTAGTAAGAGGAATTGAGTTGATGAGGTAAAATGCTTTTGACACTACTCCTTCGAGAAGTGCGGTATGGGTGTAATCTCCCCTCACATGCGAACAATACTTGATGCATGGGCACACTGTGCCCCTATACAGAGCAAAATGCTGTGTTGGGGTGAAGAACCCACGGATACGGTTGAGCACACAATCACACATACATTCTGGGAAGCTGTTGTAGCAAGAGTGGTAATATGATTTTTCCAAGAAAATTCAGATGAAAAGATATACTGAGAATATTGAGAGAAGATGAAAGGTTGATTTGTTTATTGTTGAAAAGTAATTGATAGTCTTGTGGAAGATTGCGATGGGTAGACATAAAGAGAAATTGGATCTTGGAAGCATTGAAAGTAACAAGATTTTCTCTGCTCCAATCAGAAATAGTTGATAGATCAGAAGATAGGCCTGCCATGGCCCCGTCCCGTGAGTTGTGGACTGATTGCATGTTGGGTTGTTGTACAAAGCTAGTTCAAAAGTGTAAGGTAGAGTCATTAGGATATGAATTGATAAGACTAGAGTTAAAGTTGAGATCATTAATGAATATTATAAATTAAACTGGAGACAGGACAAAACACCGAGGAACACCGGAATTGATAAGTTGAGGAAGAGAGCGATGGCCGTCCACAACCACAGCTATGGAACGGTCAGAAAATAAATTAAAGACAAAGGCACAGATAGAGATATAGAAACCGAAGGTATGTGTGTGTATATTCATTTGACTTGAAGTATATTACCTGCACTATTGCCATTATTTTAAATACTAACATTCTCTTTTTCCCTGTTTAATTAATTCCCTCATTTCTTCTATTGGTTTCTTTCATATCCAGTTTATTTCCCTCCCCTCCCCCCGACCCCCACCTCTCTCTCTCTCTCTCTCTCTCTCTCTCTCTCTCTCTCTCTCTCTCTCTCTCTCTCTCTCTCTCTCTCTCTCTCTCTAATCCCCGGCCTTGAGGTTGTCCAGAGTACCATTTAATTACCGTATTTTTGAGGCCTGGCAATTAATCCAACCCTGATGGTCATTATTTTACGACACATTGTAATTGCAAGGGACGTGTGTGTGTGTGTGTGTGTGTGTGTGTTAGAAGGGGACAATGAATGTTTTGTGCGTGTGTGTGTATTTACAGTATGTGTGTGGGTGTGGGTGGGGGGGCAGGGTAGTAGGTGCATTATTTCTGTGCATGTGTGTGTTTTGAGTGGATGAATTATTATAGGTTTGAGTCCCGAAGGGAAGAATATAAATGTAATATTTAGTAGTGGCCCCGGAATCATTGACGAACTGCCTTAACAAAGTTATGGACTCTCTTTGAACCTATGGCACGCCATTTCAAATGTCCCGTCCTAGGAGCTCAAACATAGAGATTAACCATATCATCGTGAGCGAACGCTCAAAACACTCACAGACTCATCCTTGTATGTTTCTGGATGCCACTGTTAAAAAAATTATAAAAAATATGATAAAAAAAAAATATAAGAATAAATTTGATCTATCAACATTGCGCTTCCCGTCAGTCTGATGTCCTATAGCCGCGTCCTCTAGCGTCCAAAGCGGTGCATAGTTCTTCACTGATATATCAAGCTACTTAAATACATCAGATGAATGTGAAGGGGATGGCCTGGAGGGCCGGAATCGTCAATGATTCCGGGACCACTACTAAATATCAGGTTTTCATTCTTCCCTTTGGGACTCAAACCTATAATCATTGGCGAATTGCCTGAATTCTCAAGTCTGGAGGGGGACATTCATCAGGAATATCAAACAAACCACTAACAAATTAATCAAGGTAGAGTGAGACATGCTATACAAATCAAAGTTTATTAAAATAGGCATACAGATGGTAACAGATGGCGTTCTTAAAGTTACACCCGTCATAAAACACCAGATCGAAACTTTGACAGAAGTTGTGATCCGGCGCTTCAACCTAAACTATACTTCTAGAATATGTATACAAATATTTATCCTTATATTACAAAATATAAAATACTTAATATTAATGTTTGTACATTATATCACAAAATAAAATTTACTAACATTAAATTGCATCCTTCTATAGATTTAATCTAATAGTGAACTTTGAATAAATGCTTATCACATCAAAACATTCTTAACTTAAAAACACATATGTAAGGTAGGGGAGAGGTCTCAGCTGCTGACCCACCCACCCCCAACCTTTTCCTTTTCCCAGACATAAGAAATATGCGAGACTAGACCTTCTGCCTTAGTGCAATACATCAGGGTGGAGTCACCAGCTTAATCATAGGATAATCATAGGATATAATTGGCGTGCTTCCTTTTAATTAGTTAGATCTTTTAGTTATACCGGTGCCCAATGCCGAGGATTTATACATTTAACCACATAGCTTTAGAAGCAGGCCAATTGCGTGTATGAGCCCATCACAAAGGTTGACTATGATATGTGAATTCTTATGCATACAACCAATTTTACATTAATAACAACAGCAATAATCTAGATATGTGCCAGGAGAGATTTCCCTGGGTTTCTGAAACAAGGGAGACATGGCAGAGACGGAAGCACCATGGGAAAATCAGGAGGTCGGCTTGGTAGAGGCAGAGGAACGGATAATCTTGGAGGACTATGGCCTAGCGGATACTAAGTGTCTTACGTGCGGAAAAACCAATGCAAGAAAGAATTCGCGAAAATGTTCCGGCTGTTTAAGATCTGTTCATTTAAGTTGTGCTAAGTTGACAAAGAAGGCATCAGGAGAACAATCAAACTGGAAATGTCCATCATGCCCAGAGCCCACTGCAGGGCCAACCAGGGCAACACCGGACACCGACTTGATCCAACTTGTGACCAAATGGAAAGCGCGGATCCATGTCCTTGCCCGGGTACCTAAAGGAGCCAGAATCCAAGTGGCGGAGGCCCTTACAACCATCATAAAGCAGGCCCTACAGCTCAAGACACCCCTCGCATGGGCATTGCTCCTTGGTTTCTCTTATGGGGCCCTCCGAAAACCACCCAGAACCAACATACAAGACCATCTCCAGGATTCACTAGCCACCAGAGTGAAACGTCAAGTAGCACAGTATATGGAGGCAAACAAGCTGGTGGAACCCCCCAAACAGCAACCAAACAGGTCCCAGAAGCAACAGGACAAGGAAGAGGAAGAGGCTGAACATCTACGTAAGAGGGTCGCAGCGAAGCTGGCGGATACTGACATCAAAGGGGCCGTCAGACTGTTGTCCTCTTCAGAAGGTTTTGCTGGTCATGGCACCGAAGTTGTTGAAGCCCTACGAGGAAAGCACCCACCTACACCTGGGGACCTAAACCTCCCCCCAGCCCCAAATGACCAGATACCCCAACCTTTAGTTGTCACGAAGGAGCAGGTGGTTGCCGCAGTGACTTCATTCTCATCAGGCTCAGCCGCGGGCCCAGATGGTATCCGACCCGCCCACCTCAAAGGCCTCTTGGATCAGGGATCAGGAGCAGCTGGGGAGGCACTCTTCGAAACCCTCACCAAATTTATCAACATGGTTTTAAGAGGGGAAGTACCCGACTGTACCACACCCCTATTTTTGGGGGCATCACTCTGTGCACTGGCAAAAAAAGATGGCGGTGTGCACCCAATAGCAGTAGGGAACAACTTCCGCCGCCTTGCCACAAAGGTGGGTTTGAAACCACTTTCGAATGGCCTAGGTCAACACTTAAGACCAGTTCAACTAGGTTTTGGAACTCCAGGGGTGTGTGAAGCTGCTGTACACGCAACCCGCACTTACCTCAGCCAAGCCCAAGGAAAACGAGTGCTTCTAAAGATTGACATGCGGAACGCATTCAACAGCATTCGCAGGGATGTCTTCCTCCGTGCAGCTCGAGACCACATCCCCACTCTGTACCCCCTACTTTGGCAGGCTTATTCCAAACCTTCAATCCTGATTTTCGGCGAGATGGTAATCCCATCAGTGACCGGGTTACAGCAGGGAGATCCAGGTGGTCCTGCTCTTTTCTCAATAGGGGTGGACGCAGCATCTAACAAAGTAAGGTCAGAATTGAATGTATGGTACCTGGACGATGCAACCTTGGGTGGGTCTGTAGAGAATGTTCTAACCGATCTAAAAAACATCATAACTGACCTCAGCCACTGGGCTAGTGATAAATGACACCAAATGTGAACTTGTCCTCCTCAACCACACACTTGAAGAAAGAGAACACACTCAGGCCCAATTCCAACGCACATTGCCAGATGTAAAGATCCTTCAGGAGCACCAGCAAACCCTATTAGGTTCCCCACTAACTCCGGCAGCAATTCCACCAGCACTTCAAGATAAAAAGGAGGAGCTTCAACGTCTTGTGAGTCGCCTGATATACATCGATGCCCACTCAGCTCTAGCCCTTCTCAAGAATTGTTTCTCCATCCCAAAACTCCAATACCTTTTGCGCACATCGATGACTTACACGAACAATGGTGGCCTCCAAGAATTAGACAACATAATCCGAGAAGCAGTGACCAGCATCACCAACGTAGAATTTCAAGATCAGACCTGGACACAAGCCACTCTTCCTGTCCGCCACGGGGGCTTGGGCATACAGAGGCCCTCGGATATTTCCTCCCCAGCCTTTATCTCTTCCCTTATCACGACCAACGACCTTGTAGTGTCCATCCTTTCTTTTCAACCCGGAATGACACTTAAAATAATATTGACGTAGCAGAAGCGATTAACACCAGGAAGGAAAGTACAGGAGCAGAGGAGGAGCTTCAGGTTACCTCCAGGAGCAAGCAGAAAGCGTGGGATACCATCTCGGCGAAGAAAACTCAAGAAAACCTCCTAACCAATGCAGACCAGGTTGCAAAAGCACGCCTCCAGGCAGCCGCCGTTTGGAGAGTGGCTTGTGGTTACATGCCGTCCCCATCCCACCTCTTGGAACTCACTTGGATGCTGAAGCGCTCCGGGTTGCCATCGCGCTCAGAGTGGGTGCTACAGTTTGTAACCCACACACTAGCAAGTGTAGTGGGGGGATGGATGCTCGAGGTCACCATGCCTTGTCATGTAATCACAGCGCAGGCCGCCTGCCAAGACACTCTGCACTAAATGATGTCATAAAACGGGCCCTGCAGAGTGCAAACCGTGCATCAATCCTTGAACCACATGGACTCCTCAGAGAAGATGGCAAACGGCCAGATGGGATGACCACTTTCCCTTACAAGAATGGCAGGTGCGTCGTGTGGGATGCCACATGTGTTGACACATTCTCCACAACCAACATTGCCGGAAATGCCGACGAAGCAGGTGAAGCCGCCCGGATAGCAGAGAGTAGAAAGCGAGAAAAATATCAAGCCATCGCCAGAAATCATCAGTTCGAGCCTCTGGCATTCGAAACTTCAGGAGTTTTCGGCCCTACCACCATTACAATGGTGAATGAAATAGGCCGTAAAATCAGAGAAGTTTCAGGAAAACCCCGGGAAACCCTCTGGCTCAAGCAAAGACTAGGGATGGCTATCCTCCGGGGCAATGCCACCAGCGTCATGATCTCAGTACGACTGGGCCATGCCACTGTGTGAGGCCCGGGCAGGAGTGGTGTATCCGTAGTCTTTCCACGGTAGAGTACAAAAATAAACTTTATTTGCTTTTAACATGTATGATGTACATAAATAAAAGGGGATGTGTCGGATGGTTGAAAGCCACAGTTGCTCGCGCGTTTGGGGCTAGCAACACGTATTATGAAAAACATGTATCCTCATTCATTCACTGTCTTTCTCTTCACTCACTCACCCCGTAATTTGCCGGAGGATAACATGTTTTTCACAATACGTAGACGGAGGTCTTTAACACCTTACGAGCGGCCTATGCGGTTTATTTATGTGTACCGCACAGCGGGGTGTTTTTAGCCAAAATAGGGCTGTTTACGTGATCATTTTCATGCCTAAATAAGACCCAGAACGTAAAACTAGTACCTATCCCTGAAAGGCATAACAGAGCTTTCGAATGACACCATAACGATCCTTGTATGATGGATAGTTTTCTTGCAATAACCGTGCAACGCGAGTGCAAAAAGCAGGTAATTCGGTACTTTCAGTACATAATTGAGTATGTAGCGAGTGAGAGAGGGAGGAGGGAGCTGAGATTTGTGTCAGTAGGTTCGCGCGCGGTCTGGAGCAGTCATACGCTCGCTAGTCTCCTGCCACCACTTGTCTCTCTCTCTCAGCCACATTACGTGCTGAAATTGCCACTCGAGTTATGTCGAGCGCCGCCACATAGTCCAGCTTTATTTAACTCGACTTATGTTGCTCGCCGCTAAATAAGGGTTAAAAAAAAAAAAAAAAAATTATTTGTGGTTTAGTTAAATTCACTGAGAGGCACCGTGTTAGGAAAGTATGATTTGAGGCCCATAGATTGGTTCGCTGAATATCATCTAATAAATAGTTTTTCATAAAACATAGCGAAGCCGTCCCACTTACGTAAATCATGTGCCCGCACGACGGTGCCAGGGTTACTTTCCCTGAAGACCTCGACTAATAAAGCTGCTAACTGCCGCCTCCTAAGACGTGTACCTGTCCGAGAAACCCAAAGCGCATCGGCCTGTAGCGGCGGGGTGGCTAACATATATTGGGATAGAGACCTTACTGGACATAACAAATGGTGAGTATCGCCGCGTTTGAGGACCGGCTCCTTGAACTCAGAGAAAACATGATCAACATGTTCGCTCTTTGCAACAAAATTGGGCGTTAGGGCAATATGGACACTTACGTTGCACCTCGAGAACCTCAGACAAGACGGTTCCGAACTCATCGCTGCCAACTCGGAAACCCTATTACCCAAGGCCAAGGCCATAAGGAACACAGCCTTCTTTAGTCGTAATTCAAAAGACGGATTACGGCAATATTTATGCCCATGAAGCATAGAGTGGTTGTTTACTGTATATATGGATGGAGTCATGAATGAAATACAAGGAAGAGCAGTGGATGTTGGTGCATCGCTGATAAGGGAGGGAAATGAGTGGAAGCTGCCTGTACTGCTGTTTGCTGATGATACAGTTCTGATGAGCGATAATGAATGGGAGTTGCAGGGTCTGGTAAATGCGTTTGGAACAGTGTGCGAAAAACGGAATCCGAAGGTAAATGCGGGGAAGAGCAAAGTTATGGTCTTCGAAAGGGGTGAAGCCACAGAGTGAGAGGTGAAGTTGAACGGTCAGGCTATGGAGATTGTCAGCTCATTTAAGTATCTGGGCAGTGTGTTGAGTAAAGATGGGCCTATGGATGAAGAAGTGCGGGAGAGGGTGCAACAGGGGAAGAGGGTTGTAGGAACGCTGAAAGCAGTGACAAGAAATAGGGTGGTTAGTATGGAGAAGAAGTCCTTGCATGACAGTATGGTAATCCCGACACTGACTTACGGAAGCGAAGCGTGGACGTTTGAGAAGAGACTCAGACCAAGAGTGAGATGGGTGGAAATGAGTTACTTGAGAAGTGTGTGCGGAGTTACATGGAGGGATAGACAGACGAATGAGGAAGTAAGAAGGAGGTGTGGTGTGGAGGTAGATGTGCTGGAAAGTGTGAAAAGGAACACCTTTAGATGGTTCGGCCATATGGAACGGATGGGAAGCGAGAGAATGACTAAGAAGGTGTACGAGAGAGAGGTGGAAGGACAGAGAGGGAGAACTAGACCGAAAGAGAGGTGGAAGGATGGAGTGAGGAAGTATATGGATGAAGGCGGTGCTGGTTGCGAGGAGGGGCGTCGACTGACTGGGGACAGAGGTGGATGGAGGTGGTTCGTTCGTGGCCACTCCTTCGGGGATCACGGCGTCAGGCAATAGATAGATAGATAGAAGCATAGAGAGAGCTACATCTAGTGACCAGGTGGGCATGAGTTGGAGCGGTGGTGGGCGGAGCCGGAAGTATGCACGCATGAAGCTCCTCTTCTCCGCCTCCGGCACCAAGAGTCCTGTTAAATAAAAAAACGGCTTTCTAATCGCCGTAAGGTGTTTTTTTAATGGGCCAACTAACAGTGAATTTTGTTCGAACAAATAATCAAGATATTTAAAAATCAAGGACACTGAGGACTCTTGTTGGTCAGTTTCTGTGATCCAATTAGTAGAGGCCTTCCAGTGTGATTGGTATTGCCTTTTGGTAGAGGCGGCATATTAATTAGTGTATTTCTGAGTCACGCTCTCTCTAAAGTGGGTTAGCCATTTTGCCCTCTGAATGTCTACAAGGCAAAATGTGAGCGGGGTCTTGAGGTTTCCAATCATGTATAAGTGGAAATACGAAATATGGAGCGACACCGGTTTCTCGCACCACGTCTTCAATTGGGCGTACCAAACCTGGTCCGGCCACAGCGGAGCAATCATCAAGACTACGCCCCGATAACTGCGTAGTTTATGAACTACTTGGCACATTAACCCGTGGAGCCCCAGCGACGCGTCTGACGCGTCGGCTATGTACGTAACGCACAGCCCCAGAGATGCGCCTAACGCGTTACCATTATAGCTCCAGTCGTAACTCTCAGAATGGCTCTAGATTTATATGGGAACTACTTTGGGTGCCGTCGGACTAATCTCAAACCGTTTTGTCCATACGCGCGCGTGGGGACGGGAGAGGGCACCCGCCTTCCCACACCTTATGTCACTCAGTGACATAAATCATCCAACGCCAAGAAAAAAACAGAGGCAACCGAGGACCACCAGCGATAAGGACCGAAGACAGCAAGGACCGAGGACAGCCATGAACATAAATGTAGATCCGACAAGAACCAAAAATATTATTAAAGAGCGTTCCGTGAGTTCTAAAATAACAAATTTAAAGGTTTTCTATGCAAACGCTCGTAGCATACGCAATAAATTTTCAGATTTAGAGGAGCTAGTGTTTACAGAAAATTATGATGTGATTGGCATAACAGAATCTTGGCTCAATACAGAAGATAGAGACTTTTTATTCACTTCCCGGTTATGTAATGTTTGAGAAAAGCCGAATAAATCGAAATGGAGGTGGCGTTTTACTTTATATCAAAGAAAGTCTTAACCCTACCCTCTTGTCAAAACCTCAAATTGTGAACGTCGACGCATCTTTTGTGCTAATAAAGAATAATAAAGGTACCAAAATAATACTTGCATTAATATACAGACCTCCAGCTCAATCAGTGCAAACTGACCGAGATATTTACGAACAAATTGCAGATGTAAGTAACTCACAAGATACCGTAATTTTTGGTGACTTTAATTTACCTGTGACCAAGTGGGGCGATACTCTTACTTCACACTCCGGACATGACTTGTATACGAACTTGCAAGAGAGTTCGCTATATCAATTTGTTGGAACGCCGACCCGTGGTAATAACGTTCTTGACATTGTACTTGCAACAAAAGAAGAATTAATAGAGAATTTGAATGTTGGTGATGAATTCAGTAACAGCGACCATCGTACGATAACTTTCACTTTAAAGTTTACTAGTAACGAACCAAATAGTAGCATCGAAAAAGTCCCTAATTTCAAGAAAGCAAACTTCCATAAACTTAGAGCTATGTTTAAAGAAACTGACTGGAGCTTTTTAATTCACAATAACGACATAAATACATCTTGGAAGTTATTCGAAGCCACTTACCTAAAAGCAGTGCAAGACTGCATACCATCGAAAACTCGGCGTCCAGGCCATAATAATAAGCCCAAATGGTGGAATAAAGATATTTCAAACTGCCTGCTTGCTAAAAAATTTGCTAATGATAGATTAAAATCCTCACAAAATGACGAAGAACGGCTGAAATTTGTAGAGCTACGACGCAAAGCCAAAAAGTTAATTAAGCAAAGTAAAAAGACCTTAGAGTTACATATTGCGAATCAAAGTAAAACAAACCCGAAAGAATTCTATAGTTATATCAGAAAGAAAAAAGTCGTTACTTCAACTGTTGGACCGTTAGTCGATGAAAATGGAGAATACACCAAAGACGAAGAACAAATGAGTAATGCCCTCAATACCTTCTTTGCATCAGTTTTTACAACAGAAGACCTCAGTGATATCCCTACACCATCGCCGATTCAGATTGATAATTCAGATGTTCTAAGCAATATCACCGTTACAGAGAGAGAAGTATTGAATTGTTTAGATAAACTCAAGGTAAATAAAACGCCTGGACCTGATACAATCTCGCCTAGAGTTCTAAAGGAAGCTAAGAATGAGCTCTCTAAACCACTGACATTATTATTCAATAAATCCTTGCAGTCTGGAACTATGCCCGATCAGTGGAAGCTAGCCAACGTAACACCGATATTCAAAAAAGGCAGCAAATCCCTACCCAGTAACTATCGTCCAATTAGCTTAACCTCAGTTGTATGTAAAATGCTAGAAACGGTCATACGAGACAGACTCGTAAATCACTTAGAGGAAAATAACATACTTAAAGATACTCAACACGGCTTTCGTAAAAAACGTTCCTGTTTAACAAACCTCTTAGACTTCTTCCACGATATCCTCAACCTCTACGATGAGAGTAAAGCTGTAGATATTATATACCTTGATTTTCAAAAGGCCTTTGACAAAGTTCCCCACAAACGTTTACTGCTAAAACTAAAAGCGCATGGAATACAAGACGGTGTGTTGAAATGGATAGAAAATTGGCTCAGCGACAGAAAGCAAAGAGTAGTCATAAACGGTAAGGCATCAAAATGGACCAATGTAAGTAGCGGGGTACCCCAGGGATCGGTACTAGGACCAATTCTCTTTCTAATTTACATCAACGACATAGATGAGGGTCTCACCTGTACAATCTCAAAATTTGCTGACGATACAAAAATTGCAAATAGCGTACTCTCAAAAGAACAAGTTGACGATATGCAACACAATCTAGATAAATTGTCATGTTGGGCCCAAATTTGGCAAATGAGTTTCAATGCGGATAAATGTAAAGTACTACATATCGGATACCTAAATGAGAAAGCAAACTATTCGATGAATGGCACTCAGCTTAAGAATGTAAACAGAGAAACCGATCTGGGAGTAACAATATCGAGTAACCTAAAACCGAGTCAACAATGTTCAGAAGTTGTTAAGAAGGCAAACAAAATAATTGGCTTTATAGGCAGGTCATTGAGCATAAATCCAAAGAAGTTATCCTAACCCTTTACAATTCATTAGTCCGCCCTCTTCTGGAATACTGCGTTCAATCCTGGTGCCCTTATTACCAAAAGATATAAACAAGCTAGAACGAGTTCAACGTAGAGTTACCAAAATGATACCTAGCCTAAAGAACAAACCATACGAAGAGCGTCTTAGAGAATTAAATCTATTTCCTTTAACCCAGCGCAGATTAAGAGGTGACTTAATTCAAGTGTTCAAAATCATCAAAGGCATCGACAATATGAACTGTAGTAAGTACTTCACTATCGACCAATCTAATTACACGCGGGGAAACGGTTGCAAAATTATTGGTAAATCTTTTCACTCACACGAATCTAAGAATTTCTTCTTCAATCGAGTTGTCAACTTGTGGAATGGGCTTCCCCGAAACGTTATAGACTGCATCACCGTTGATTCATTTAAACTCCGCCTAGACAAATATCTCGCATCAAACCCGTGACTGACTGCGTTTGTAAATGAATAACTTTATTTTATCCCCCCCTCAGTTACTAACCCATCTGTCCCCTACTAACTTCCTAATCCTGCCACGGACATTAGTTCCAGGGCAGTAATTCCCTTTCCAATGTTCCCTTACCCACTCTAAACCACTGTTTGGACACATGATCCTCAGTGTTTTGGAGGACAAGCAACCTAGAAGGGTCACTAGATCTGTTGTTGCTTGATTTCCTTTGTACTCCTTTGTACCTCATGGTCAGTTTACCGCGCACCCTCTCGAGTGAAACACCATGTCTCGACGTTATAGTGCCCGCCTTACCCGCCCCTGCAGTACAGAGGAGGTCATGGATATACTGTACGACACTGACAGCCCTGATAGTGACACTGACTCGGCAATGGACGAGTCTGGGGACGAGTATGCCCCCTCGCAAGCCGAAATAAGAAAGCTAGAGGAAGAGCTTGCTCAGATTCCTGTCAGGCCGCGCAGGCCGTCACAAAGACAGCAAGGGGCAAGTGCACCTCCCCGCCGCCCACTTCCCCAAGACCCCACTGAATCCTCAGAAAGTGGGGAAGAGGTTGTTGTTGCAGATGAACCTGCTGACCCTCAAAATTACGTGCGTGTACCTGGGGAAGAACGAAAGGGATTGAAGAGAAGAAGGGGTGAGTCTGGGAGTGAAGAGGAGGTACCCCCACAACCCCGCCTGCCTTCTCCCCACTTCGTATAATCTCCCCACTCAAGAAAAATACCCCGGGGAGGTTCTATGGTCTTCATAAACATAGTGACGAACAACAACGTGGAGATGGACAAATAGAACAACCTGGTGATGGAGAAAGGGCACAACGTGGTGCGAGACAAGGGCAGTCACGTGACCCAAAACGTTCCCTCTTCCCTCCCGACCCAGAGCACGCGGAGAGGGATGAGTCACCACCACCACCACCACTACTACCAGACTCTCCGCCTCGCCATTCTTCCCCCCCACTATCACCTTCAGGCTCCATCCCGTATCCCCCCCCCCACGAATGTCTCCCTCACCTGAACCAGGCCCCTCCCGCGCCACTGCATTATCACCAGCCTCTCCACAACGCCCCGACCTGCCCCAACGCCCTGCAAGCAAACGACGTGGGCGTGTCATATCTCGCGGGCGTGCCACCCGCTGTCGAATGCAGAAGGTGAAGCAAATAAGACGCCCCAGCAACGACTCGAGCTCTAGATCTAGCTCTCAATCAAGTTCGAGGTCTAGCTCCAGACCCAGGTCCACCTCTCGACCACGCCGCCCACGCTCCACCCGCACGACCCGCCCCGGTGCCCCTGACGATGACCCTGATGACCCCAATGCCCCATCTAGCGACGACGAAGGCGCTGATAGGTGGGATTGGGTGGATGGGGAGAACTATCTACCAGGACAATACCACTTTGTGGGGGCAGCTGAGGCCGGCCCTACCATGCCCAATCGTGGACCTGACACCACAAGACTGGGTGTTTTTCTGCAGTTCTTCACTGCCAACCTTGTTGGCTTGATTGTTGACCAGACGAACTGGTACAACTATTATTTTATGGCAGGAAAGGAGCAGAAGAGGAACTCGGCACGTCTCTCATGGGTGGATTTGTCTTCCGATGAGTTCTACTCATTCCTGGCACTGGTCATCCTGATGGGGGTCACCAAGAAGACGTCTCTCAGGAAGTACTGGTCATCTGATCCCCTCATCACAACCCCCTTCTTTGGGAAAGTCATGAGCAGGAATAGATTCACGGCAATCATGGGAAACCTGCACTTTATTGATAGCCTGGCAAGCCACACCAGGAACCAGGAACGCCCCAGGAATACCAAATACCCGATGGAGAGGATAAGACCTATATTTGAATACCTGAAAACTAAGTTTGCAGCCTCCTTCAAACCTCACCAAAAACTCATCATTGATGAGAGTCTGGTTCTGTGGAGGGGGAATATTAGCATCCGACAGTACATCCCCAGCAAGCGTCACCGTTATGGCCTGAAACTGTTCGTGATGTGCGACTGCAAAACCGGCTACATCCAGGACATCATCCTCTACATGGGCAAGGTGACTAAACTGGTGGAGGAGAGGACATATGGGATATCTGGGGCCGTTGTCATCACCATGTTGGAGGGATATTTGGACAGGGCCCACATCTTGTACCTCGACAACTGGTACACCAGCCCTTCCCTTGCCAAATTCCTGTACAGCAGAAACACTGGCGTCTGTGGCACCGTCAGGAGGAATCGTGTCTACATGCCAGAGCTACCCGAAAGGCGGGAGAAGGGCTCCATCATCCACCTCCAGGCAAATAATATCTTGATGCTCTCGTGTGGATGGACAATCGTGACGTCAATATCCTCACCAGTATCCACCTGCCCCGCTTAGAGGACACCAAACGCCGTGATAGAGCCACAGGTGAGGCGGTCAAAAAACCAGTTGCAATCATTGACTACAACATCAACATGCGGCTGGGTGACAAGTCAGACTCTGTCATATCGTCGGTCGAGTGTGCCAGGAAGACGATGAGGTGGTATAAAAAACTATTTTTCCACCTACTCGACCTCACCCTCTACAACTGCCACATCCAATATCATGAAATAACAGGTGAAGTTGAAACGATGGAGTCGTACTGCATCGAACTTGCACGGGAGCTTCTGTTCTTCTTCAGGGATGGTCCACGCCGCCAGCAACGTCCCGCAGCTCGTTTTCAAGCACCAGAAGGCCCCGCCAGACTGACACAACGCCACTTTTGCGAATTGGTCCCGCCCAACCAAGTAAAACCCAACCCACGCAGACGGTGTCATGTGTGTCGCAACACAGGCAGACGCACACCAAAACGGACAGACACCCGGACGACGTGTGAAGAATGTGATGTGGGACTGTGTTTTCCCACCTGCTTCAGGGAGAATCACACCCTTGAGCACTTCTAAGTGTTCAAAGTGTTCAAAGACTGCGATAAAAGACGCTATAATGTAATACTAACAGTGTATATAAAAGACGCAAAAAGTGAATATAAAACAGTGTGTATATATATAATTTACAAGTGCAAAGTACCGAACAATATAAAACACTAAGTACGTTCTAAACTTATAAAACTGTGTGTAAATAATTATAAGAATACGAGACAATAAGTGCGTAAAACAATGTATATACACCTCATAATCATAGGTAAAACAATGAACAATTACAAATAATTCAATGAAAAGGAGAGACAGAGTGACCTTGAGTGAAAGTGACAGCCAGACAGAGAAAGAAAGAGGGAAGGGTGCTGTGGAATGTGGATCACTCGGTCCGCTGTCTGGCCGTGTGTTCGTACGTGCGTTTTGTTATTGTCCTGAGCAAAGATGGCCGCCCAAGATGGCCGCCATCACCATGGCAACGGGGACGCTAACACTCGTGCGCACTTGTAATACTTGAATGAAGGCACTTATCACACTACAACTTCAGTTATATTGACATTATGTGATATACAAAGACATTCTATGAACTCTGAAGCGCACTTTATGTCCGAGAGGTGCAAAATAAGTCATGCTGCCTGGCAGCTGGCAACTGGCTGCTGGCGCGGGAGATTTGAAATGGCGCTAAGGCTCCACTGAGGCTGGGGACCCCCACTACCTCCCAGGACCCCCAAATGGCCTAGGTAAGTACTTTTTTCACATTTCTTCAGGTCTATCATTATTTTCTAACACGTTCTGATATATTTATAAGAAAACAAAAATTTGAAAAATTGCCCGGGTTCTGGTGCGCAAAAATAATAAAACCGGTCGGGGCTGTACGGGTTAAAGATGCTTCTGGTGGTGGAAACCGATAAATGGAGATCCATTTGTTCCAGTCCATCTGAAATGTGTCTGATCCTCCCGCCGGGATTCTCACTCGGTGTGTGAGGAACTGAGGAAGTTTGTTGTTCTCCTCTAACGCGAACAAGTCCAATAGAAAAAAGAAAAAAAATTGTGGAAGGTATGGCCCGGCAATCATCTGTTGAAAGACGATTTGCTTTATTGACCATTCTACTAGTGTGCTCTGTCTCCGAGACAGAGCATCTGCCCAGATATTTGCAACTCTGGGCAGATAAGTGGCGTGGAGATAAATCTCTAGCTTTCCTGCCAAGAGAAATATCTCTTCCGACAACCTTTGTAACACTCAAGATCTTGCAGACCCCTGCTTCTGAATGTATGTTACTGCATTCAGATTGTCCATGACTTTCCCACTAGAGTTGAGCCATGCTCTTGCAGAAAGAAAAGAGGGACTAAAGGTTCCTTGGTATTTATGTGAAGGTCTTTGTACCTGGAACACAGACCCTGACTGATGATGGCCCAGATTTGACTGGTACCCCCCTCTCAGGGTACCGGACGCATCCGTGTCGACCCAGATCGTTGGCAGAGGAGACGTGCATGCCATTATTAAGTGCAATATTTCCGGCTTAACTCAGTACATCAATAGGTTGTGGATTAACTTCGGGATTGTCCATACCTTTCCCTCCGGCAAGAGAGGGAAATGCTTGTTTCCCTCCAAAATTAAATTCTTGACCTTTAGCCGTCCTAACGGGACCGTCAGTCTGATTCAGTTGAGTGAGCCCATGAGAGACTCCCACACCCTCCTTGTGGTTGTCAGTGAGTGCAAAAATCAGAAAAGTTTCTTGCAAAACCTCTGCCGGTTGTCTGCACTTTGACTCAGGGATAAGTGTTCTGTGTCCCATAGCAGGTCCACACACTTGATAGTTCTCATGGGTACAAGATTGGACTTTGCCAAGATCACCTTGAGCCCCAGAGTGCGAACATGAACAAATAATAGTTGTACATGTTGGAGGTATAACTTTTTGAAATTTGCTACCAATAAACAATCGTCGAGATACTACATGAGTGACTCCGTGGTGTAGCAGTGGTAGTAGAGCCTGTCGGACTAATTTAGTAAAAATATGAGGTGCAAGATTTAGGCCAAAGAGCATCGTTTGGAAGACGAACGTTTTATTCCCTTTTGAAACCGTTTGATTATGAGGACGTAAGGAACACATCCAGCCTTGCGGCGGCAGTGTCAGCCTGATCTGATTCACCGTCAGCATCCTTAATGACTGATTGTGAATATAGCGGTTCAAGGAAGACAGGTCTATGACCGGCTTCTTCTGATCGCTGTCCCTCTTTGGCTCCAAGAATAACCGGGGAGGAGTCAGTTGACTTGAACAATTATGCACTTGTCTACCATCTCTTGGATTAGTGTTCCCAGCTCTAATGAGGTGGGAACAGGGGCAGGAGGCTAGGAATCCTCCTCCCCTTGTATAATTCTCCTACTCGACGAGACAGAGAAAGGGGCGAGGGAACGCGAAAGTGATCCCAGACCCTGATAATAGGGACTTTAAATGGTGTTTCTGTTCGGGCTCTGTCTCGTGTCGGCCACCCCCATCTATGGGGTATGTGCCTGAGTACATACATACATACATACCTCTAATAAAACGAGGTTTGACTCTAGTGGTCGACGTAAACGAGGGTGCCGGGTTCACCTCCGTGAGAGGCCCTTGTGCACTACTGTTCTGGCCCATGTCCGGCAGGGCCATGCCCGATAACATTCCAGGAAGCTGCCAGTTATGAAACTGGCCTTGTCCGGCAGAGCTACACTCGGATCCACCTCACCTTTGGTAGGGCCTTGGAGTGAGAGAGCATCGTGGTCCTTCAGTTAATTGACTGGGTAGGTGTTGACTCAGATGACTGGTTACTGGGAAGAGAGGCTCTACTATCACTGCTGGATTTACATCTCGACTGACCTCTACCCAACCTCCCACGACTCCTAACCCAGCCCGGCTGGGGATTATGTAAGGCTATTTCCGGATAAAAGGGGAGACATAAACCATCCGCAGTGAAGCTGGTGGCCCGAAGACACTGTTGTCTAATGCAGGTACAGAAGGGAGTCGGCGAGGGGGAGACAGTTGCTGGCGATCAGCTCTCGACAGGTGTATCCCAGACCCGCTGGGTGTCGGTACAGTCTTATATGCCGGGGTACAGTGCTTCGCCGGACGCCCTTTGTCCTTGGATTCCTTTTTCAGCCGGCTCTTCGGGTGTGAAGAAGAATCAGATTTCTGTCTCTTGGCAGTTTTAGCTGTCCCAGGAGATGCAGGTCTGTTATGAGGCGACTTTGAGCGAGGGCATCGTTTTTGAGAGGTGGCCTGATCGGAGGTAGGTGTCCTTTTGGACTGGCGGGGGGAGGTAGGTGCAGAATCTGAAGAATCAACCGTAGATATAATTTCTTTGGAAACCACATTTGCTTCGCCCGCGGCAGGGGAGAAGTAAAAGCAGATGCAGCACTTTGAGATCTGCCGGGTGACGTACTGTCCAAAAACCCCGATTGTAATCGAGCTACTTCTCGGCAATAGTTCTTAAAAGTAGATCTGATATTTAACAATTGCCTCTTACATTTTGCGTCAGAATGTGTCACAAGGCCGTTTCTGAATTTGAAGCACTGAGCACACGTTTTAGTCAGCCATCTACCCCTTGACCGGTTGAGACACTTTATGCACCGCACACAGTGATTATGACCAAGTACAGGAAGGTTGGGGCAGTTTTGGCCATCACAAAATGATATCGTCTCCATGATGAAGACCTCCCCTCGCCGGGAAATGCTTGTCCGCCTAGACATTCCTCGGGTGAAACTTGGTTACCACATCTGAGGAGGACACATTTCAAGAATCAATGCTCATAAGGACAAGTCTATGATGGCAAAAATAACATTACTTATGTCATATGAGGTAAAAAACTAAGCAAACACTAGTTTATCTCAAATCCCCTTACGTTACTTTAACCATTCTCAATGATCAGAGTTATGTGACTGCTTACCTACAGTAAGTGACCAACACTGACCTAAGACCCATCTTAAAATGTGAGAATCCAGTTCCATGGCGTCCGGCGACCAACGCCGGGCAACCAGTAATCAGCACCAACCTAACCCCAGAGATAGGTTTAGGGGAGTCTTCAGCTTTTCAACGATTTTCCGGCGGAAGAAAACCTTCCTTTCTTCCGCCGGGATATCGTTCGATTGCGCCAGACTACGAACGGATTTTTTGGATTGTTGATTTTGCCGGGCCCGCCGGAATGTCAAATGTGCGAACTTTGCATTATTCGCCCAATGAGAAATACCTGTGCCCAGAAAAGTACAACTTTTCGATCCAATAAACACGAATTCACACCTAACATGTCCCAGACTTAATGAAAGCTGAATTCTACATACTCTAGGTAGCCACAAGATTCCCAACATAGCAAAATGAACGGGGATCAGGAGGGCCCAGAGGCATGTCGAACATAGCACCAGACTGATAATTTCTTGCCCGACGGTCACCAAAACTTAGGCAACGTGGTTCAACATGCATAATTATAGTACAAGTATATTATTACATAATAATAATAATATATCCTAGCCATTATACGAGAAGGCCTAGAAACTAACAGGGGCAGTAGTCGACGTGAGGTGAATATGACCTGGTACACTTACCGTCCTAGATAAACTAGGTACTCCTCACACGAAGAACAGAAACATAGGCGAAAAACGTCATGACCTGTAGCCAAACTTCTTACTAAGTAAGAGAATTTGAAACGCACAAGGTCCTCCACGAAGAGATCATAACCACTGAACCCACCTAATTGGGTAGCCGAATGGCGGGCACCACAAAGCTAGCAAGAAGCCTCATGCCTAAACTAGCTATTAGACATAGCATAGGAGAAAAAATTTCATAACAAAGCAGCAAAAGGGACCCTTGCTTTATCACAGCGAAGGTCTCCCGAGCAAAAGTTAATAACAATACACCCACAGAAAAACTCCAAAGGCGTCTCACAGGACGGTGCACATATCCTATTTAGTCTGAAAACTACCCTAGCCCATCACAGAACAAGCACAAATGAGCAAAATGACTCACAAGTCCGGAGGTAGGGTGAAGAATGAAGAGAGGAGGAGTCACACCTCTGTTCTGAGAGACGCCTAGGAGCGAGAAGAACGATGCAACCGCTTTGGACGCTAGAGGACATCAGACTGACAGGAAGCGCAGTGTTGATAGATAAAGTTTATTCCTTAATTATTTATTTTTACCATATTTTTTATCATTTTTTTTCAGTAGTGGCATCTACAATCATACAAGGACGAGTCCGTGAGTGTTTTGAGCGTTCGCTCACGATGATATGGTTAATCTCTATGTTTGAGGTCCTAGGCGGGACATTTGAAATGGCGTGCCATAGGTTCTAAGAGAGGCCATAACTTTGTTTAGGCAGTTCGTTAATGATGGAGGGGCCACAAATAAATAATTATGTACATTATGCGAGCGAGTGTGTGGTTGTATATATCTGTTTGTGTATAGGTTTGCCAGGGAGTGTGTGCGTCTGGGTGTATGTGTACGCTTATTTGTGTGTGCCAAGTGTGAATAATGTGTATGTATGTGTGTGTGAGAGAATTCCAGAGTTGCTAACTAAAGGATTACATCGGTTGTATTTAGTTTTCTTAGCAAATGCGACAAGACATAGTATTGTATATTTAGATTTCAGCCAGATTTTACCATTCTAAAACTTTGTATTGCTTAACCCATTCAGTACCAGGGACGTCTTTTTCATCTAATTCAGGCAACTATTAGACGATTTTATAAGGACCTCTAACAATAATAAGGCTTTAAACTATCTCAACCAAACCTTTTAACTACCACAAATCCTTACTAAGCTGCATAATATCATATAAGTATAGCTAGAACAAAATGAAACACACGTCGCTAGTACTCGAAGGGTTAAACGCATCCCGTTATTTCCTCTTCTCTTCATAAGTAAACTCAAGCAAATAATGCACATTAATAAAACACTCGTCTACAAATGTAATAAACATTTATGTATGCCTTGTTGAATTTAAAACATCTTTGATAGTTATTTTTTTTGGCGAATATGAAAAGGAACCGTCTAAATTTTAGTTAACAAATAAAGCCCGCTTCTACAGTACATAGCATTTCATCTTGCATTAACACTTTCTGATCTGACGTCTTGGAAGTTGTTATGCCCAACCAGATCTTCTTTAAGCTAAATTTATAAATTTATAAATTTCGATAGAAAATTGTTCCAGCCAAAGGCTGATTTCTTTCAAGTTACAGGCTTGCTATCGCTCGTTCAGACAAATCAACATCCTATTGGGGTGAACCGTCATATTATTGCCAAACTAATGGGGCTAAACGTGTTTAAATCACAAAAAATAATGAAATTAAACAGGGGACAAAATAATGAATCCCCACGGACCAAGAAGGGTTAACACAGTTTTGAAAATATGGTGTTGAGCAACTTTCAAATCTGGCTGTACACTTGCCTGTTATGATTAACTACCGCATTTATTGAACACCTCTGACACTACGATAAACCATTTTGAAACATTGCCTTGAACCACGTAGACAGTCCTTGGGTTCTCCTATAGTCTGTTTTATTTCATGTTTGTATTATATATCTATTTGTTGGCTGGCGAGAAACTGATTTATCCACTTCTTGATTAATCAGCTATCACAAAGTTTTTACAGCCAACTATGGTGTTAATTGAGATATATTAGCAAATACTATGATGCACAGACATAGCAGTTTCATATTTGTTTTAATTAATTATCGATAAATCAACTGCTAAGGGATTCAACTTTCCGCCAGGTTAAAGAAGATAGATTATAGTCCACATCCACGGTACCAATGTTATCATAAAGCAGTGCATGGTGCCAGCTGTTAGTGCAGACGACCGTACGCATAACAAACCTGTTAATACTACTACTACTACTACTAATAATAATAATAATACAAATAGTAATGATAATAAAAACGATCGCTTTATTTCCAGCTTGCTTGTTATTGGTCAATCTCGTGCAAGTGAAGAATGTAAGAGGGGAGTAGAGACGAATTTAGGGAAGAGGAGAAGAATGGAGAGTGATGGACAAAAAGGATGGTGGAGAAGAAAGGAAAGAGGTGTAGAAGAAGAAGGATGGTGGAGGAGAAAGGAGAGTGATGTAGAAGAAGAAGGATGGTGGAGAAGAAATGAGAATGATGGAGAAGAAGAAGGATGGTGGAGGAGAAAGGAGAGTGATGTAGAAGAAGGATGGTGGAGGAGAAAGGAGAGTGATGTAGAAGAAGGATGGTGGAGGATAAAGGAAAATTATGTAGAAGAAGAAGGATGGTGGAGGAGAAAGGAGAGTGATGGAGAAGAAGGATCGTGGAGGATAAAGGAGAATGATGTAGAAGAAGAAGGATGGTGGAGGAGAAAGGAGAGTGATGGAGAAGAAGAAGAATGGTAGAGAAGAAAGAAGTGATGGAGAAGAAGAAGGATGGTGGAGAAGAAAGGAGAGTGATGTAGAAGAAGGATGGTGAAGGAGAAAGGAGAGTGATGTAGAAGAAGGATGGTGGAGGATAAAGGAGAATGATGTAGAAGAAGAAGGATGGTGGAGGAGAAAGGAGAGTGATGGAGAAGAAGAAGGATGGTAGAGAAGAAAGAAGAGTGATGGAGAAGAAGAAGGATGGTGGAGGAGAAAGGAGAGTGTTGTAGAAGAAGGATGGTGGAGGAGAAAGGAGAGTGATGGAGAAGAAGAAGGATGGTGGAGAAGAAAGAAGAGTGATGGAGAAGAAGAAGGATGGTGGAGGAGAAAGGAGAGTGTTGTAGAAGAAGGATGGTGGAGGAGAAAGGAGAGTGATGGAGAAGAAGAAGAAGGATGGTGGAGGAGAAAGGAGAGTGATGGAGAAGAAGAAGGATGGTGGAGGAGAAAGGAGAATGATGGAGAAGAAGGATGGTGGAGGAGAAAGAAAAGTGATGGAGAAGAAGAAAGATGGTGAAGAAAGGAGAGTGATGGAGAAGACGAATGGTGGAGGAGAAAGGAGAGTGATGGAGAAGAAGCAGGGTGGTGGAGGACAAAGGAGAGTGATGGAGAAAAAGAACGATGGTGGAGAAGAAAGGAGAGTGATGTAGAAGAAGGATGGTGGAGGAGAAAGAAGAGTGATGGAGAAGAAGAACGATGGTGGAGAAGAAAGGAGGGTGTTGAAGAAAGTAAGTTTAACAGAACTGTTTAACAGAACTGCAAATGTTATCTTAAAACTGTACTTGTTATTAGTAGGAGCCCATGTGGATTATGCTGTTCAATGTTGGTGTCCTTATTACAGAATACAACGTAGAATGACAAAAATGATCCCTAATATTATATATCTTCCATATGAAAAAAGGTTGAAGAAATTAGGTAAGTAAGACGTTAGTAAGACGCAGAGTTAGAGGGTATATGATAGAGGTGTTCAAGTGTGATAGTGGGATTAATAAAGGGGACAAGACAAATGTACTGATGCTCTGTGATAGCGAAATAACTCGAATAAATGGTTGCAAACTATATAAAAAAAAATTTTTTTTTTTTTTTTTTTTTTTTTTACATTTCAACTACTTCCTCTCGCGCATAGACTGAGAGCCTGCACATCCAACCGCTCAACACGGTGAAGCCCATGAAGTCTTGTTCCAGTCTAGGGAGTGAGACACGTGAAGCATTAGAGTTCAACTCACGGCTCGAAGCAGCCCCATCTCTGAAACTGCTCCGCCTTCGTGCTTCACCGTCTCACCACCTAGACTCGGACCCTCACTCAGAACGCCACCTATTGAGCAATTAACTCACTAGGCATTGCCCCTCTGTAGCATATTTTGAATATGGGAATGTGCATACAGTGCTATTTAATCAGGGAACGATGAGGGTATTTTTTTGGCGTTTCGGTGGGCTATGTGGTAATGCACTGATACTAGGTACAGCACAAATCCCATCCCAATAATATCTTCCCATTAATATATCGGGATTCGAACCCGGGACCATTGGATTACCAGGCCAGTGGCAAGACCACTCCACCACACCTCCCCTGGTCCTGGTGTGGTCCAATCGGCTCTCTGCAGATTCCCGTTTCCTTATGTTAACCTCTGACCGCTTTGGTGAGGTCGGTCCTCATGATGTTAGTGAGTTTGGCCATTTTGGTGTCGATTTTTTCCTGGCTAGCGAACGCAAGCCTTCAATTTAGGACGAATGTTTCTACCGAGAAATGCACAAATCTATCTCGAAGGGGGATCTTGGGTGTATTTTGTTAAGCTTAATGAAGGTCTAGTGAAAAACACTAATACAATAATACACAACGAATAAACAAATACATAAATTAATAAAACTCTCCCCTTAATGCACTCGTACGTCTTCCGGTAGCAAGAAGCCCAGACGCCTCTAAGTAAACAGAAGACGACTTTGTTTGGGTTCCCGAGCCATTTGGGCCAAGGTAATGCAATATGCTTGTGGCGCGACAGTTGCACAACTTAAACGCTACCTCATCCCACCTTTTACGGGGTTAGTGTCGGGTTGCATATATTTGTATGTATTTACTTTTTATATATGTATTTATTTTTTGTATATTTACTTCTGTATTCATTATTAGTATTGAGAGTTTATATTTTATCTTCCATTTTATGACAAACTTCTTGTATTAGTATTTTTAGTTTCCCCAGTAGAAATAAACTTGGACAAAATCAATAATGAATAGACTACCTCCCCCATCCCCCCCACCCACCCACCCCCACCCCAACACACACACACACACACTTTTACAAGCTAAATTTGTATCTTTTGTTATTGTTTATATACTTTTTAATATCTATCTATTTATTTTAGCATTATTATCATTTGTTTTGGTAGATAATCGTCCCGGCCAAATGCCACATTCTTTATAAAGACAGGGTCGCTATCGGTCCCAAAGTATAATAATCGATGCCTGAGTGAGGTAAATCCCCAAACTAATGGGGCAAGACAAAGTTATGATGCTGTGTGGCTTCCCGGACCATTTGGAGCAGCGTAATGCAATATGCTTATTACGGCGCGCGACACTCAAGACACCTTTAAGGGAGCCCACCTCACTTTTTTTCTCTGTCTCTCCTTCTCTCTGGCTTGTATCCATTCGGCTCCATTCAGCCTACTGTTTTAAGACGTTTACCCCTATTCAGGTGTCAATATTTTCCTGGCGAGCGGTAGCGAGCCAGCATATATATATATATTGTTTTTGACAGCAAGCTAAATTTGTAAATTTTTCGATAGAAAAATTTCTCCGGCGAAGCCGGATTTCTCCATACAATGCTGGCTCGCTATCGCTCGCCAAGATAAAATCAACACCTGGATGGGGATAAAAGTCTTAAGACAGTTGGCTAAATGGGGACGAATGGATACAAGCCAGGGAAAGAGAGAAAAGGAGAGAAAGATACAAAAAAAAGCCGGTGACCCCTCCTAAAGGGGTGAAGCACATCGGTAGCGGCATCCTTTCTTGGCAACTTTGGGCTCCGAATCATGAGAGTAGTTAACCTTCCCTTGGCTAATTGGTCCAACGTCTTGTGGGATATTTTGATATTATATTATTATTGTTGACGATTTGCTTGCTTTGCTGTTTCCGAGCAATGTGTTTTAGTTTCTCCTACAGGCTAACAAAAACACCTTCCAAGACCTCCTTTACGCTGACAAAAGGATGCCAAGCTAGGCCAATTTCTTTTGAGGTATAGGCTTCCAATCTCTTTCCAAGAACAAATAATCGACGCCTGAATTGGGTTAAGGCTCTTATTATTGCCAATATAATGTGGTGAAACGTCTTATTATAGCCAAACTATTGGGATGAAATTTCTTAAGATATCCGAACTAATGGAGCCAAACATGGAAGATCCAGAAAAGATCTACCTGGGCCCAAATAGTATAAATGAGGTTATCAGATGACGCCATGTCTATTTCCATCTGTGTACCACTCAAAATTATTATAAACTAAATTAGTCTACGAGTGGTATTCTTAAACAAAAAATCGTAGCGCCTTTAATGGACGATACCTTGAACAATGACGTTACCTTGAGAAATGGGAGTGCTAATCCGTGCAATCTCTGTAAATAGCACTCATTCCCACAATATTCATTCGGTATTAGTCGCTGTTAAGGAAAAGAAACTTTTGAGATTAAAAGTTTAAAAAACGCGGTAGGTCCTAATATTGACAAAGAAAAGGAGCGAAAAGTCCTAAGATCGCCAAAATAATGTGGCAAGCGTCTTAAAATCTCATAACTAATTGAGCTAAACATGGGGGAGAAGAGGGTGCAGAAAAACAAAACAATAGCTTCCCTTAACTTCTCTCACGCCGCGTTAGATACTCCGCCCGGGGTTACGGCGCCTTCTACGAGACGAAAAGCGGTTCGGTTTTTATATTCCCGCCACAAAAGAGACCGCCAACTGCCATTCCGCCTCGCTGGCAGCCTCACACGAGCAAGCAATCTGTTTTCTGGCAGTTATTTACCGGGCACGCTCAGACAAATCTATTCCAGTACGGTAGCCATGTTATATCCCTTTCCCTATAAAACTTTCACTTTTTTCGGGCAGTGGATATTATCAAACCAACCCTCCCTGTGTAGATAGGAGAGGTGTATTTCACAAATCATGACGGTATGTACTCGCTATTACTCACATTATTATGTTTTACCCCTTTCGTCATGGATCTTCACGTTTTTTGAACAGTCGATATTATCAAATCAACCCTTCGTGTGTGGATAGGCGAGGTGTATTTCACGAATCATGACATTGGATATATTCACAGATACTCACAGATGAAATTCTGAAATAGGCCCATTCGATCTCTAACTCCAACTCTAATATTTAACCCCTTCAGCGCGATGGCGTCTTATAACATTTGATTCTTGCTAAAATAAATAGACGGTTTTATGCAGTTTAAGAAGTGCCTGTGTTATTCAGAGGGTTTGTTGAGAGCACGTAAAGTATAATCCAAAGAAAATCATCTAATGGTCATCAAAATATGATACAAATTGCGTCATCATGCTGCGGGGTTGTTGTTGTTGTTGTTGTTCCTCAGGCTGTCTGGCCAAACTGCCCCAAGGTCCCGAGCAAGGCCAAGGCCATAAACGAGCGCCCCCGCAAAACCCTCCCTGCTTACCACTAATAAAGCCCGAGTGACCGAAGCCACTCCAAGGCAGGGTGCAGAAACGCCCGGGAAACCAAAGCCCCACCCAAGGCCCTGTGCCCCTCAACAATTATGAAGGGAAAGTTGAGGGGCAAAGGACAAATGTGACGCTTTGACTCCCAATCTCCCAACCTCTAGGTAGGCAGTAGGGAGGTCAATCCACGGAAAAAACGCCGTCACTTCAGATCTAGAAAATATATAAGTAAAAGGAACAGTCCGAGTAAGCTATGGGTATGGCAGAGATTGCTCAGCTCTCACTCTGATAGACCAGCCCATCACCACATGACTAGAACCCAATCCTCTCAGCATCAGCTAGGAAAGGCCTTAGAAAGCCGCCTTTGGCGGGGGGATAGCTCCCCTATTTCAACTCCTTTCGGGGTTGGACCCGCCCTGCTGAAGGGGTTAAAACGGATTACAGTTGTGGTTTGGTATATTAACCTCATCCGGATATGAAGATGCATTTAATAAATATTTTCTGTTTATTATTACACGATTTTAGTAGAAGAATTGCAGTATGGAAGTAAGAGGGTTAATTGAAATAGTCATTACCCTTTTGATGCCCTCATATCCTTCCTAAGTTGTATAAAATCGTCCAATGATAGCCAGAATAAACTGTCAGAATGCGTCATAATCCTCAAGGGGTATAGTGAGTGTTACATAGTTGCATTTTTCCTTTCGTTCTTTCTAGGTTGTGTTTAGCAAAGGATGCACAATACCTGAACTTTTCACAACAGCTGGTAGGCCATTCCAATGTTTACACACAACTCGACTTGAGGGAGAGAGAGAGAGAGACTTCCTAATCAGTCAAGGCTTCTCTATATTTGTTCATGATATTTTATTTATTAATATATATATTTATACATTTTTATACCTGTACCTATACTGGGTGGATAGGACTCGTTAGCTTTGGTCGGCATTCCATCTAGGAGAGACAACCTTATAAAAATCCAGGTAGATGAGACTCGTCAGCCTTGGTCGGCAACCTATCTAAGGGAGTAAACCTGCTACTAATCCATACTGCTTACCTAAGGGTAAGGGAGGTTAGTGGATGGACTAGCCAAACACCACTGTAGACAAATAGTGATAAAAAGATGCAAAGAGGACCTCGGGATCGGATGGACCCTAAACTGAGTGGTCAATCCTGTAATTCCTTCAGTAAACTGGCATGGGTTGTCCCTCCTACAGGGGATAGGTCCGCTTGGGGGCCTTCTGTGTAAGGCCACCCTCATTAAGGGGAGTAAGGCGTTTGGCAATGGATGGATAGATAGATAGATAGATAGATAGATAAATATATAGATAGATGGATACCTATATATACCTATACCTCTATCAAGCTTAAAACAACACTCCTCAAGACACCCCTTCAAGATAAATGTGTAAATGTTTGTGTAGTAAAATTTCCCGATCGAAGGCTGGTGCCTCCTAATTTTCAGGCTCGCTATTGCTCTTCAGGACAAAAATCGACATCGAAGTGTCACGAAATTTCCTAAAATTGGCAAATATTTGGAGCGAAAGATATTAAAATCGCCAAACTAATAAGGTGAACGTCTTAAAATCTCAAAACTAATGGGCTAAACATGAGGGAGAAGGAGGTTCAGAACAAAATAGAACACAAAACCTCCCCTTAAAATGATCTGCTGGCGTCTATTCGTTATACTGGAGGCTCTTTTAGCTCCACAAAATATGTCTGGCATAATTCTTCCTCATACACTCTTCACAGTATCTGGAACGTGTATGTCTTGACCCCTTGACATGACTCACTTTTTTGACAGTTTATTCAGATTAGGAAGTGTATACGGAAGTCAGAGGGTTAGTTGAGATAGTCTTTACCCTTTTAACTCCCACATATCCTTCCTAAGTTGTATAAAATCGCCAATTGAGAGCTAGAATAAACTGTTGAAATGCGTCATAATCCTCAAGGAATTAAGGCTGTGTTCAAGAGCACTTTTTACGGCAATTTTCTATGAACAAGTAATTTCTGGCAACATTTTGGAACGAGTTTACACTGATATCGGCAACTATAGTCTGTTTTTGTTTCAAGTGACGGTAAACTGCCCTGTCTTCTCCTTATTTACTCCTCTATTACACAGATATTATGGTGAATTATCAGGAAAGCTTGGCATTTTTAGGATAGAGAGACATAACAGTTTCATATTCTTCTAGTAACTATCGAGAAATCAGCTACAAAAGGAGTAAAATTACTGCCAGATAGAAAACAAGAAAACACAAATATATAGACTGAAGGCAGAATTTGTTAGGCTAAATTAGAACACTTTAATCTTAAAGATGCCAGACTTCAATTGTCCATTAAAATTGACTGGGAAAATGTGTTGTGTGACACCACCTTATCTCTCCTAGGTCGTCTGTGTGAGTCCCTTCATAATAGGTGGCCCAGAAATCCTGACTCCTAACTCCAGGAACTCTAAAACGACTAGAGTAATGGAGCTGATATGTTCACACCATTTCGGAAGAGTCAGCTAGGGAATAGATGTGGAAATGTGCAGCCCATACACTCTAGCCCTTTTTAAGTTACACAGGTTAGACCGTTAGGGGTTACAATTGCTGGCCTACTTAATTAATGAATGGATTATAGCTAGGTCCAGTTTCCTTTGCGTTTTCTCATCCAATAGATTGTTCAATATACATTATATGTAATTATTGTCTTTTGCTTGCCAGTTCAGGTCATTAATGTGTATGATACGGGAGTTAACCATTATATTGTGAACATTTAGACCAAATCAAGCATACGTTCATGAACAACTATGCAACATACTAGTAGACAAACATGCATAACTCAATGTGTGGTATGCAATATGGCGTCTATTGAATCATGGGTTGGGGAGTCTCTCTCTCTGTACTGCTTTGAGAGGCACTTAGAGAGCGTAAGATGCCAGTTTCCTCTGGTGCCGTACTGAGCGGACTATATTGAAGTCGTATCGCCCGGCCCTGGTTTACTGTTAAAGAGAGAGAGAGAGAGAGAGACTGAGACTGAGAGACTGAGAGACTGAACATAAACATAAGAAAACGGGAGTCTGCAGAGAGCCTATTGGCCCACACACAGCAGATCCCTTTCACACCTAACCCTTCTCGTTCACATGCCTATCTGATTTTATCTTGGAGCTCTCTATAGTTCTTGACCCTACTATAGCTCTCGGTAGCCTATTCCACATATCTACAACTGTTACCAACCCAATATTTGCCTATATATTTTCTGAAACGAATTATATCTAATTTGAAACCGTTTGTTCAAGTTCTGAGATTCAGTACATCGATAATGTCCCCTTTATTTATCCCACTAACTTACTTGAACACCTCTATCATATCCCCTATAACTCTGCGTCTCTCTAGCGAATGTTAGCTTAATATCTTCAACCTTTCTTCCTATGAAACATATATAATATTATGGATAATTTTTATAATTCTTCGTTGTACTCTCTCCAAGGAATTTTATGTCCATTCTGTAAAATGACACCAACATTCAACAACATAATGCACATATGGCCTCGCTAACGCTAGATAAAGTATTATGATTACGTCCGCTGTTCTGTTACTCACGCTTTTAGAAATTAATCTGAGACCTTTATTTTTCTTATTTCAAACACTGATGCATTGATCTCTTGGTTTCAGGTCACAGTTGACGATGACTCTCAAATCTCTTTCGTTATCCCACCTACATATAATTACATTATCTAATTGATATCCTGCATTTTCTTGGATTTCCCCAATTATACTACAATGCACTTATCTACGTTGACCTTCATCTACGAATTTACTGCCCATTCGTTTAGTGTATCTAGATATCTTTGGAGAGCCTAAATACCATGATCGGAATTAATCACTCTACCTATTTTAGTGTCATCTGCAAATGTACTGATTTTGCTAGTTATTCCTACATCAAGGTCGTTAATATAAATTATGAACAGCAGAGGGCCAAACACAGATTCTTGTGGGACTCCACTCCTGATTACACCCCAGTCTGATTGTATACCATTTATGCTAACTCTTTGCTTCCTACCAATTAACCATGACCTAATTCATCTTAATAGATATCCCCTTTTCCCACAAGCTTAAATTTTCCTCAACAATTGTTCATGGGGGACTATACTGAATGCCATGCTGAAACCTAGATACATTATGTCATATTATTTTTCGTTGTTTATTGCTTCATATACTTTCGGAAAGAAGGGCAATACATTAGTGAGACAGGACCGACCCTTCGTGAATCCATGCTAAGTGGCTTTAATAAATTGGTGACGTTCTAGATACTCTGATTTTGTGCAGAACATATGATTCTCATAGTTTGCCTACAAATTATGTCACATGGATTGGACGATAATTCGAAGTAATAAATATATCACCTTTTTAAAAATATCGGCACCACATTTGCAAGTCTCCACTCATCAGGGACTAGGCCTGAATTAAGATAATTATTTAGTAGTGCTGTTAATGGGTAACTAATTTATTCTTTACATTCTTTTTATACTCTAGGAAATATGGAGTCCGTCATAGGTGACGTTTGTGTTTTTATATCTTGTCTAACTACTCAAGTTCATCATTTCTACTTATGTTTATTTTACCCAAGATATTATCTGTACTTCCATTATTTATTGGACGGACCTCCGGTATCGACGCTAAGTCTCCATCTATGAAGATGGATATAATATAATTGTTTAGGGTTGCACAGCTTCTTTCTCTGTACAGGGGACAGTGCATCCTTGTATTGAGTACTGTTCACATGTGTGGGGAGGATTGTCTCACACCGCACTCCGAGACAAAGTAGAAAGGAAAGCCTTTCGTATCATTAACTCCCGTATACTCACTAACTATCTGCAATCTATCTCTCTCCGCTGCAATGTTGCATCTCTCTCGCTATTCTATCGCTACTACAATAATCAGTATTCCTCAGAGCTGTCCCAGTGTATACCACCTCCTCTACGTAGGGTATGTAGTACCCGTCTTGCAACACAATCCCACCCATATTATGTGCAACTCTCCAACCCAAGAGTGAAATGTTATTCTCAGTCTTTCTTCTATTCAACTGCTGAACTCTGGAACTTTATCCTAGAATCAATCTTTCCCTCTTCCTATGACTTGAATTGCTTCAAGCTCCGTGTGTCCAGGCATTTTGGCTAGAACGTCCGTTGATTTTGGCCCTGTCGCTCCTTCAGCTTTGGGTGAGGCACTCGCTACAGGCAATTCTGCCTTTTGTCTCCCTTACTCACATAAAAAAAAAAAAAAAAAAAACACATATCCACCTCGTTATCTATGAGTATTCTTGTCTCAGTTTTAACCCTTAACTGGCGGCCCGCAACATAAGTCGAGTTAAATAAGTTTGGACTATGTGGCGGCTCACACCATAAGTCGTGTGGCAATTTCAGCACGTAATGTTGCTGAGAGAGAGAGACAAGTGGTGGCAGGAGAGTAGCGAGCATATGACTGCTCCAGACCACCGCGGCGGGCCTACTGACATGAATCCCACCCTCCTCCACCCTCTCACACTCGCTACATAGTGAAATGTATGGGGAAAGTACCGAATTACATGGTTTTGCACTCGTGTTGCGCGGTTGTTGCAAGAAAACTAGCAGTCATACAAGGATCGTTGTGGTGTCATTGGAAAGCTCTGTTTATGCCCTTTCAGGGATAGATACTTGTTTTACGCTCTGGGTCTTATTTAGGCATGAAAATGATCACGTAAACAGCCCTATTTTGGGTAAAAACACCCCGCTGGTGGCTACATATTATATACCGCCTTGGCCGCTCTTTAGGTGTTAAGAGGGCCTATATTGTCTTTTATGTGTGTGATGTATAACTGGAAGAACCACTTTTGGCTAACTTTTAATTCCCCAGCAATTTTTATTTCGTAATTACGCTTGGCTTTCCTAATATCAGCTTCAAATTTTCTACTAAAATTTACATAATTTATAAAAATGTCTTCACCTCTCAATATTTTCCTATTTACCGGTACTCCTTTCGTTAAACCTAACATATGCTTGATACCATTATTCATCCATCTAGGGTAATTATTATTGGATTTACTGCGCTTGTAGGGATATAATTACCTTGGACATCATTACGGTCTTAGTAAATATTGCTGAACGTAAATATGTATCCTGGGCTGTCACATTTGCGCCTAAGTCGTAAATTTGACTATCTGCTACTCTTAATTCTCTATTGAACCTTTTATTATACGGGGATTCTACCTGCGTGTTTCCAAACACACCTTTGCAGGTGTTCTTTTAACTCATGAACGTTGGCTAGTCTAAAATTAAGGACTATAATCGAGCTTGCAGTAAATTCATATTTCCATTCTACGTTCAATCTAACTTCGTGGTGATCGCTATGATCTAAGCTTCTTCCGATACTATATTACTAATGAAGTGTCCATTATTACTGAATACTAAATAGTTTAATTTATTAATTTCACTCCATCACCAAACACCATATATACCCCATGGTAATTGTTACCTCTGGTTGGTTCATGTACATGTTGAGCTAAGAAACAGTCCTGTAATAGTTTAAAACAAATAACTGCACATACCTTGTGGTTCCTACAAATCAATCCTGACTTAATTCTAACATGGGATTTGCTACAAAGTGAAAACTAAAGACAGCAAAGCAGAAGGTTCTCTCCCCACCCGCCACTCTCTCCGCCCTTGGGTCAACATGAAATTTAGTTTGTGAAACAAGGACCCCCTAAGGATGAGAACATTACTACTGGGAAATTCTTCGTACAGAACAAAATTAAGAAATATTCTAGTGTACTTCTACTTTACCTAACTGTATATTAAACTATGTTACATCTACCTCCGCGAAATTAATGTCTAGTCTCCTTTTAAATGTGTCAGTTGTAATACACAATACGACTGTCTCAGGAAATTTGTTCCACTCCTTGACCACACTGTAGGTGAAGAAGTGCTTTGTTATATCGAGATTCGCCTTCATGGTTTTTAATTTAATTCCATTACCCAATGTTGATTGCATATGCACAGTGAATCTACATCAATTTTGTCAAAGCCCTTTAATAACGTAAAATATTCAGTTAATTGACCTCTCAATCTTCCTTTCTTCAAAATGTTTTGTATTCATATTATATATTTCTCAGTGCCGATGTCTACTTTGTCGCCTCTCTACGCTGCACTGACTCGAGTTTCTCAATGAAACCGAAATTGTAAGTCATATTCAATATGCATTTAGAGAGAGAGAGAGAGAGAGAGAGAGAGAGAGAGAGAGAGAGAGAGAGAGAGAGAGAGAGAGAACAAGCAAGCAAGTGAAGAGTAGTGAATATAATTATGCAAACAAAGGAACATTTTAATTAGTGAAATGGGGAAGAATATATGAAGAGCAGCGAATATGAGAGAGAGAGAGAGAGAGAGAGAGAGAGAGAGAGAGAGAGAGAGAGAGAGAGAGAGAGAGCAATATGTAGGTAACTGATATGTTAAGAGTGAATATAATTAAGTAAACAAAGAACAGATTGATTTGGTCAAATGAACGTGAAATAATATAAAGAACATTGAATGGAGGGAGAGAGAGAAAGAGAGAGAGAGTGAGTTCACCGACTAGAGAAGGGATAAAATAAGGTGGTAACATATAGACGAATGGCCTTGCAGTTTGGTCTTAACACTATCTAGCCGACCTCTTGCGGGGTACTATGTTTTGTTAAATAATTGTGGGTGATTTTGCTTGTTTTTAACATATTCGAACAATGTATTGTACCTTGTCCCCAAAGCTAACTAAAACACTTTCCCAGACTTCCTTCAAAATAAAAATATAATGCCCACTCAGACCCCTATTAAGCTAAATTTGTAAATGTTTCGGTAGAAAAGTGTCCCGGCCCAAGGCTGATTTTTGCTAAGTAAAGGCTTGCTATCGCCCACCCAGAAAATGTCTACACCTGAATGGGGTGAAGAGTCTTTTTTCGACAAAGTAATGGGGCAAAACCTTTTAAAGTATCCAAATTAAAGAAGCAAAATAGGGGAGCCCACAGAGACTTCTCTGGAATCAAGTAGGGTTAAATGTATGCTTGTAATTGGTGTGGTAGGCAAGGAAAGTAAAGTAGAAGGCTCGCTCCACACCCACTACTTCCACCGACTTGTTTTTGCCATGAAGCGAAGCATAGTTGGGAAAAGTTCCTTGGCAGAAGTTAAGGGGAGACTTGTATTTAATTATTAATTTATATACATTTATTTATTTATATATATATATATATTTCTGTTTTTCGGTGTTCTCCGTAGACCTCCATCAAGCTTTAATAACAAAATAAAATAAAATAAATAAATACATATACCCCCATGATCCCCCTTGGAGATAAATGTATTTATTTTTCGGTACAAAAATGTCTATTCTCTTAAATTGCAATAATCGTCACAAATATATACAACATGAAAGATCTTAATATCGCCAAGCTAGTGAAGCGAATATCTTAAGATCTCAAAACTTAGGAGGCTAGACATGAGGGAGAAGGGGGTCCAGACAACTCTCTCCTAATATTACCCTAGAGAAAATATCCTATACCCTGTTCCAAATACGTAGACCAGGAATCGTGAACCTTTCCCCCAATAACTCAAAAAGGGTTTAAGCAATTGGGCTGTAAATTTAAACACCAATTCCCTGGCTGACCCGTCCCAAATGGTAAATAATTATACTAGCTGGATTACTCTAGTGGTTTGCGAGTTATAGATGTTAATGTTAACGAGTTTTGGCCTACTTTAGTGGGTCACTAGTTTAACCCCTTCTGGATTCAATGACGCGTTTTATTTTCTGGCTATAGTTTGACGACTGTATGCAGTTCATGAAAGCTATTTAGGCTTCAAAGGGGTGGAAGGTCTCTGTTAACCCTCGAATTCCACAATTCCTTCGTAAGCTGAATAACATAGCCTAGGAGAAGCACACAAGGGTTAAGGGGGGTGACCTGTTTTGTTCTGTCCTGTTCTATCTTTCCCTGGCTTGTATCCATTTGGCCCCATTCAGCCTACTGTTTTAAGACGTTTATCCCCATCCAGGTGTCAATTTTTTACTGGTGAGCGGTAGCGAGCCAGCATATTTTTTTATTTTTGTTTGACAGCAGGCTAAATTTGTATATTTTTTCGATAGAAAAAATTCTCCGGCGAAGCCGGATTTCATCATATAATGCTGGCTCGCTATCGCTCGCCAGGAAGAAATCGACACCTACAGTAGATGGGGATAAACGTCTTAAAATAGTTGGCTGAATGGGGCCGAATGGATACAAGCCAGAGAAAGAGAGAAGAGGAGAGAAATAACAAAAAGCAGGTGACCCCCCTTAACTGACTCCCGGGTGTCCCTGAGGTGATTGTCCGGTTGACTATATTAAGGCGCAGGTGTACTTTGCTTTTTATCCCTCATGTTTAGGGTCAAATTACCTTTAAGATTTTAAGACGTTCGGTCCATTAGTTTGGCGATTTTAAGACATTTTATCCCCTTTTTTCAATGTAAAGACGGTCTTTCGTGCCATTTAGGTGTCGATTCTGTTTTCTGGCGAGCGATAACGAGCCCGTAGTTCTAGAAGGAACCAGCCTTTGGCCGGGATATTTTTCTACTCAAAAGATGTAAAATTTTATCTTAAAGTGGGGTTTAGGGTGTGTTTTTGTTTAGCTAGTTGGAGGATTACCGATGAAACTACAAAATTAATAAATAAATATATAAATAGACCAATAATAACCACTACCCCCTTAACGGTATTGTGCTCAACTACGTTCCCCCTATAATTGATTCTACTCCTTCATTATGCATAATTTCGCAGGTTGTAGAAGCGTTATTGAATATAAACAGCGTATTAATGTCAAAGCAATGGAGTTTCTTGACGCATTAATATTGAGGGGAGGTTTTTAGTTTGCTCCGTAAACCTCCATCAAGATTTTAAAAATACCCCCCAGGGATACCCCCCCCCCCCCCCCTCCTCCCTTTCGAGGTAATATTTTACATTTTTCGATGAAGGATGCACTACTTGAAGGCCGGTTCCACCTAAATTGCAGGCTTGCTATCGCTCTCCAGGGAAAAATCGACACTTAATTGGCACAAAAGGTTTTAAAATGGACAAAGAAATAAGGTGAAAAGTCTTAAAGTCGCCATAGTAATGGGGCTATACATGAGGGAACAAGGTGTCCTGAACAGACACCACCTTAACCCATTCAGTACCGCTGACGTCCTTTTCATTATATGCCGGCAATTATAAGACGATTTTATTCACTTTAGGAAGGACGTCTACCAATTAAAAATCCACAGGCTATCTCATTTAACCCTTTTAACTATCACATATCCTTCCTAAGCTGCATAAATTCGCTTAAGAATAGTTGAAATAAAACAACAAATATTAACGGTAGTGAATGGGTTAAGTCAAAATATACCCCTTACCCTCTCAGGATTCGAGGACGCATTTCAGTCCTATTTTCTGGCGTTTAGTATCAGATGTTATACAAATTAGGAAGGGTATATGGAAATCAGAGGGATAATTGAGAGTTTTTACCCTTCTAACGGTCACAGATGCTTCGTAAGCTGTAGGTAATCGTTTAGTGATAGCCAGAATAAGTTGTTAAAACGCGTTATAAATTTTAAGGGGTTTGCTAACTCTTCTATCTTATATTCTTGCACTATTATTAACAAACTATTCAAATATATACGCTTGCACAATTATTAACTAACTATTCAATCTTATGTCCATGCACTATTATTATCTAACTATTCGATCTTACGACCATGCACTATTATTTACTAACTATTCGATCTTACGACCATGCACTATTATTAACTAACTATTCAATCTTACGTCCATGCACTACTATTAACAAACTATTCAATTATATATGCTGCACTATTATTAATAACTAACTATTCAATCTTACGACCATGAACTATTATTAACAAACTATTCAATTATATAATTATGTTTGCACTATTATTAAGTAACTATTCAATCTTACGTCCATGCAATATTATTAACAAACTATTCAATTATATATATATGCTTGCACTATTAATAACTAACTATTCAATCTTACCTCCATGCACTATTAATAACTAACTATTCAATCTTACCTCCATGCACTATTAATAACTAACTATTCAATCTTACCTCCATGCACTATTAATAACTAACTATTCAATCTTATACGTCCATGCACTATTATTAACCAACTATTCAATCTTATACGTCCATGCACTATTATTAACCAACTATTCAATCTTATACGTCCATGCACTATTAATAATTAACTATTCAATCTTATACGTCCATGCACTATTATTAACCAACTATTCAATCTTATACGTCCATGCACTATTAATAATTAACTATTCAATCTTATACGTCCATGCACTATTATTAACCAACTATTCAATCTTATACGTCCATGCACTATTAATAATTAACTATTCAATCTTATACGTCCATGCACTATTAATAACTAACTATTCAATCTTATACGTCCATGCACTATTAATAACTAACTATTCAATCTTATACGTCCATGCACTATTAATAACTAACTATTCAATCTTATACGTCCATGCACTATTAATAACCAACTATTCAATCTTATACGTCCATGCACTATTATTAACCAACTATTCAATCTTATACGTCCATGCACTATTAATAATTAACTATTCAATCTTATACGTCCATGCACTATTAATAACTAACTATTCAATCTTATACGTCCATGCACTATTAATAACCAACTATTCAATCTTATACGTCCATGCACTATTATTAACCAACTATTCAATCTTATACGTCCATGCACTATTAATAACTAACTATTCAATCTTACCTCCATGCACTATTAATAACTAACTATTCAATCTTAGACGTCCATGCACTATTATTAACTAACTATTCAATCTTATGCTCTTGCACTATTATTTAGTATTCAATCTTATATTTTTGCACCATTACCATTTATTTTTTGTATTTATTTATGTATTTTTGTATTTATTGTCTTTTGCTCGTTAGACCTTTATCACGCTAACACAACAAAAAACACCCCCAAGGACCCCCTTCGAGATACAATTGTACATTTCTCAGTAGACACATTTGGCCGGCCGGAGGCCGAATCCTCCTATAATTCAGGAACACTATCGCTAGCCAGGAAAGTATGTATACCTAAATGTCGCGAAATTTCTTAATAGGACTAAGAAAAGGGGCGAAAGATCTTTAATTCCCAAAACTAATGGATTTATAACATGAGGGAGACGGGGCTCCAGAAAAAAAAAACTCCCCTTAAAAAACAATTCATTCTTATATTCTTCAGCTGTAATACATATTTAATTTTTGGTCGTGTCTTCTTTTTCCATAAATGTGGTGGTATTCGCTTTGTCTTTTTAAAATGCACGCACTCAAGCCTTTCTCATTAACGCTATCTGGTCAGATCTCTTATGATTATGATATTTGGTTAAATCATTTTGGAGGATTTTGCTTGCTTTTTGCCATTTTCGAGCTATGTATTTTAGTTTATCCCATAGGTTAACAAAAACTCCTTCCCAGACTCCCTTCCAACTAAAAAATGCCCACTCGTACCCTTTGAAGTAAATGTTGTATTTTTTCGATAGAAAAATGTCCTGGCCGAAGGCCAATTTCTTCTAAGTAACAAGCTCTCTATCGTTTGCACTGAAAACAAAATATCGACATCTGAAAGGGGTCAAGCATCATATTTTCGCGAAACTAATGGGATGACACAGTATCCAAACCAATGGAGCAAAAAAAGGGGTGGGGGGGAGGTCCAATAGACCCCCAAGTACCATAAGAACATAAGAATATGGGAGTCTGCAGAAAGCCGATTGGCCCACACAAGGCAGATCCTTCTTATACCCAACCCCAATTACAAGAACTAATTATAGGCCCAGCTCACTAATACCATGAGGACCGACCTCACCAAAACGGCCAGAGGTCAGGAAACGGGGTCTGCAGAGCGCCGATTGGCCAACACCCATCAGATCCCCTCACACCCAACCCATCTCGTCCATATGCCTGTCTAATTTTATCTTAAAGCTCTCTATCGTTCTTGATCCCACTATAACACTTGGTAGCCTATTCCACCTATCTACAACTCTGTTACCAAACCAATATTTGCTTACAGTATATCTTTTCTGAAACGAAATTTATCTAATTTGAAAACATTTGTTCGAGTTCTTTCTCAATCACTGAGCTTTAGTACATCTTTCATGTCCCCTTTATTAATCCCACTAACCCACTTGAACACCTCTATCATATCCCCACTAACTCTGCGTCTCTCTAATGAATGTAAGCCTAATTTCTTCAACCTTTCTTCATATGGAAGATTTCTAATATTATGGATCATTTTTGTTATTGTACGTTGTACTCTCTCCAGGGAATCCACGTCCATTCTGTAATAAGGACACCAAAATTGAACAGCATAATCCATATGGGGTCTCACTAATGACAAGTAAAGTTTTAAGATAACTTTTGAAGTTCTGTTACTCACACTCTTAGAGATGAACCCGAGAATCCTGTTTGCCTTGTTACGAACGTTTATACACTGCTTTATAGGTTTCAAATAATTGTTAACAAACTCACCTAGATCTTTCTCACAGTCTGAGTTTTCTAATTCCATATTAGCTAGTTTATATTTTACGATTGTATTCATCGTCCCTATATTTCATGCCTTACATTTATCAGTGTAAATTAATCTGCCAATTTACTGACCATTCGTGTAAGGTATCTAGATCCCTTTGGAGGCACTCTATGTCACTATCTTAATCTATTGTTCTCCCCATTTTGGTACCGTCTGCGAATTTACGTATCCTACTAGTTATACCTAAATCAAGGTCATTTATGTATATAACAAACAACAGAGGACCAAATACAGATCCCTGGGGGACACCACTTTTGACTGCTCCCCATTCTGACTTAGTACCATTTATGCTGACTCTCTGCTTCCTACCAATTAGCCATGACCTAATCTATCCCAACAACGACCCACCTATTCCATGCCCCTCAACTTTTCTCATCAATCTCTCATGAGGGACTCTGTCGAAAGCTTTACTGAAATCTAAATATATTGTATCATATGACTTGTCATTATCTACTGCTTCATAATTATACCTCTGAGAAAAAGCTAAGCAACTTAGTAAGACAAGAACGTCCCCGAGTGAATCCATGCCGAGAAGAATTAATTAAGTTAAATGTTTCTAAGTGGTTTCTAATTTTCCTAGCAATAATTGACTCTAGTAGCTTTCCTATGATTGATGTGAGACTAATGGGACGGTAATTGGATGCTACTGATTTATCACCTTTTTTGAAGATAGGAACTACATTTGCAAGCTTCCAAGCTTCTGGAACTAAGCCTGTTTCTAATGACTTGTTGAATAGAAATGTTAATGAGTAACTTAACTCATCTCTGCATTCTTTTAATACTTTAGCATATACCTCATCAGGACCAGGCGATTTCTGAGGTTTCAGTCTGTCAATTTGCTTATGCACATCATTTCTAATTATAGTAACCGTATTTAACCTATTTTCTAAACTATCGCTATATACCTTACGGATTTCTGGTAACTGTGCATATTTTCATTAATGAAAACGGAAAGAAATTTACCATTTAATGTACTGCACATTTCTAAATCATTTTCTGTCATTTCTCCTATCGAAGTTTTAAGGGGACCAATTACATCTCTAATCTTGGATTTATATAGTTTGTAAAAAGCTTTAGGATTATTTTTTTGAGTCATTGGCAACCTTGATTTCATAATTTGTTTTTTCTTTCCTAATATCCTTTTTTACCTGTCTTGATTCTAATAGTAAGCAAGTAGGTGAATTTCGCCTTTCTTAATTGTTCTGTGTATTCCTCTCTTTTTTCCTAGAAGATCTATTAGTCTATTATTCATCCATTTGTGTTAGTTCTGTGTTGATCTAAATTTTCTTTTGGGGATATATTTATTTTGCGCATTGAATACTGACTTGATAAAATTATCATATGTATCTACCAAGAGTGAAGTTGGGGAAAGCACCAGGAACAGATGGAGTGTGTGGAGAAATGTTGAGGTATGGTGGTGAGATAGTGATCGAATGGGTATGGAAAATGTGCAAACTAGCATGGGAGAAGGGGAGGGCACCCGAAGACTGGAAGACTGGCATAATAGTCCCCCTATATAAGGGCAAAAGAGAAAGAGGATTGTGTGGTAACCACCGAGGAATATGTCTTCTAAGCGTAGCAGGGAAGGTGTACAGTAGGATAGTGATTGAGAGAGTGAGAATGAGAACGGAGAAATGGATAGGCGACGAGAGGGAGGTTTTAGGAAGGGAAGAAGTATCTGAAGAAGCAACACAAGGTGTATGTTGCCTTTATGGACTTGGAGAAGGCCTATGACAGAGTGGATAGAGAAGGTATGTGGAAAGAACTTAGAATATACAGAGTAGATGGCAAGTTGCTGAAAGCAGTGAAGAGCATGTATGATGGTGCAAAGGCGGCAGTACGTGTGGAGAATGAGCAGAGCGAGTTCTTTGACCTGAATGTTGGGTTGAAACAGGGGTGTGTGATGTCCCCGTGGTTGTTTACTGTATATATGGATGGAGTCATGAAAGAAATACTTTGAAGAGCAGTGGATGTTGGTGTATCGCTGAAAAGGGAGGGAAATGAGTGGAAGCTGCCTAAACTGCTGTTTGCGGATGATACAGTTCTGATGAGCGATAATGAATGGGAGTTGCAGGGTCTGGTAAATGAGTTTGGAACAGTGTGCAAAAACGGAATTTTAAGGTAAATGTGGGGAAGAGCAAGGTTATGGTCTTCGAAAGGGGTGAAGTCACAGAGTGTGAGGTGAAGTTGAACGGTCAGGCTATGGAGATCGTCAGCTCTTTTTAGTATCTGGGCAGTGTGTTGAGTAAAGACGTGTGGGAGAGGATGCAACAGGGGAAGAGGGTTGTAGGAACATTGAAAGCAGTAACAAGAAATAGGGTGGTCAGTGTGGAAGTGAAGAAGTCCTTCTATGACAGTGTGGTAATCCTGACACTAACTTACGGAAGCGAAGCATGGACGCTCGGGAAGAGACTCAGACCAAGAGTGAGAGCGGTGGAAATGAGTTACTTGAGAAGTGCGTGCGGAGTTACATGGAGGGATAGACAGACGAATGAGGAAGTAAGAAGGAGGTGTGGTGTGGAGGTAGATGTGCTGGAAAGTGTGAAAAGGAACAACTTGAGATGGTTCGGCCATATGGAACGTATGTAAAGCGAGAGAATGACTAAGACGGTGTACGAGAGCGAGGTGGAAGGACAGAGAGGGAGAAGTGCACCGAAAGAGAGGTGGAAGGATAGAGTGAGGAAGTATATGAATGAAAGCGGTGCTGGTTGGGAGGAGGGGCGTCGACTGACTGGGGACAGAGGTGCATGGGGCGGTTCGTTTGTGGCCACTCCTTCGGGGATCACGGCGTCAGGCAATAGATAGATAGATAGATCTACCAAGTTTGACATCTCTTCCTGACTTAAGCTGACAGGTATCTGAGAAAGGGTACACTCATTTGGACACCTGGTTTGACTTAATGTTTTGACCATAGGGTCAGCTAATAGGGCTCTTTTTAACCCACCATTATCGGCTTCTCTGAAGTCAGGTATTAATGTTGTATTCTCTCTGATATTACCCTTCCATTGTATATTAAAATACACAAGAATTGTGGCTGCTATTTCCTAGGTGGTCCCATATATCTCTACATTATTTACCATATGTTCATTGTTACTGAAAACTAAATAAAGAATATTATTACCTCCAGTCGGCGTATCTATGAATTGAAATAAAAAAACTATCTTGTACTACCTCAATAAACTCTTCAGAATCAGAACCGCCTATTTGATGCTGCCAATCTATATTCGAAAAATTAAAATCCCCCATAATGCACACATTGCTAAAGCTTGATGCCATTTTAATTTCCTCCCATAATGATGTTCCGTCATTTCTACTCATATTTGGCGGTTTATACATAACTCCAATAACTATGGTCTCACTACCTTTGTTAACCTTTAAAAGGCGAGCTGTGTGTAGTGAACACCCTATTAATGGGCTGCCACATTAGGCTTCATTCCAGCCTAAAATCGTCAATTTACGATAAATATCGTTATTACTTATTCATATGCACCTATTTTACGTTTAATATGAAGATATTAACATGTAACAGCAATAAAACAAGTGGGGATAGTGTTTTGGGGGTGAAAATTGCCAATTATTGCCGACCGTTCAGTCATGAAATGTCAGGCTGACACGACGTATATCCTCTCTCTCCCAAGTAGCCTAGAGGCAGACTGAGATCTCTCTCGTAGCTCACTCTCACACCACGCAGTAGCTAGGCCTAGCACCTCGCCTTAGAACCGGATTGGAGATGTTGGCATTGTAAATAAACCAATAAAAAAGGGAATAAAAGGAAAAATAGTTGATAATTGAAAGTGGTGGGGAAGGAGGGGGTTTTGACGCATGTGGAGGAGTGATAGAAGGGATGGAGGGGAATCATCTCACTAAATCACCTATTCTGTTATTTTAAGTGTACATTTTATCTTTCCTATAGAAACGATCCCAGTTATCAATGAATGGTATTGCTTTTTCCTTGCAATATTTCTCCAACCGGCAATTAATACCAATTGCCCTGGATGTCTATTCCTTGGTAACTCCTCTTCTGGGTAGGATACCATGTACTACAGGGATCCCTCCCTTCATCCTAACCTTGTCTAACATATCCCGATACTGCTTCAGCAGTTCCTCACTTCTACCCTTACCAACATCGTTACTCCCGGCACTGAGACAGATCATAGGGTTATCTCCAAATAGGGTTAATGGGATAAGGGGGCAAAACTGATTGCCATCCTCCCAATAGCGGGCATTCCATTATTCTTTAATACTAGTTATATAGAATATTCTCGTTTTATAAATAAAGCTGCATAATAAAACACACTAACGCTCTATTAGCCTTATTTGTAGAGAGAGAGAGATAGAGAGGGTGCCTCATCGCTAATGAACACAATTAACGAGTATGACTTTACCCTCTGATCATCCACCCCTTTCCCTCTCCTCATAGCTTTTATATTATTATTAGGGTTTCATCCCCTACGGGGAACCCCTATTGTAATCATTAAACCCGGTTTTTCATCCAAATTCTTCTTACGCGCCGGTTTCGACGCAATAACTCCAGAACCGCTTTTTGGATCGGGATCAAACTTTCACAAGAGGTGCGTTTTTGTATTGGGCAACTTTTGATATGCTAAACATCTGGCATGGCGGCCAAACAGGTCCGTGGCAGCCGATTTCCCGAAAAACTTGACGCCTAAATACCGTCTCTCCCACTCATAGGAAACGACTGGGCTTTGGCATACGGACTCCCCTACTAATGCTCCGCAAATGTTATAGAGTAGGTTTTGCTTTTGCACGTGGGTTTTTTTCCGGCAATCTTGAAAAAACCTCGAATTCCACTTAAAATTCCACATCTTGAAAACTACGGCGATGATCAAAGCCATGCTTGCATAGTTGGGTGAGGCTCGCGATTCCGAACGTTTTGATAACAAAAGAATATAAATGGGTGGAATAGTTTGGCCGCAGCATTGAAAACTGTCTATTCTTAAATTACTTTAAAACCGCATTCGCTACCCACACAAAGTTTACCGTCTACAGTCTATAGGCTTCCACGCATCCCCCAGTTTTGCTTAATAACATAATCTCTTTATTATTCAGATCTATTATTTTTTTGGTATTTAACTCTCTCAAAGCAGTTCGAGTCCCTACGAATTCCAGCAATTATTTAGCCAACCTACCTATACATACCTACCCTACCAAATAATAATGATAATTCAAATTTATTTTTGGTGAATGACAGAGTATTGGCTAAGGTTTTTAACAATTCCTCCCTTTGCCAAATGCTTTGTTTAATAACAATGATATGGACCTTTAAAGTTTTGGCAATTGCCTGTGTGACTTACCCTGCCCTTCCTTCCTACCTCCCTCCTCCCTCATATCTATGATGATGATGATGATGTCTAGCAAATGTATCAACAACCACTCTGGTGAACTTTCGGTATTTAGTTTATTCAGCTTAATACTATTTATCCACATAAAATAGAAACCTATCACGATTTTTGTCTAATACAACCATAGACAGTGATATTACATATTATTTGAACATGATGTCGAATTTAGCAGTTGCTGTTTACCTTGAACAGTAATGACAGAACCGAAAGCTTCTCTTGCCGTGTAGTACTCAAAGAAAGCAGGGTTACTTAAACCGGCCCATACCTAACTGTTACCAAGTCAGAGATTCAGAGGTAACTTTCACAATGCATTATAACCCTAGACAGAGACCAATATACCACTAAATCATACAAATATCACTACAAAAAAGATAGGAAAATATTATATTAATGTCCTAGGTATTTGAAATTATGCAAATGAGTAAAATGCCTTATGATATAATGATAATGGCATTGATTAGTATCTGGCAAGAGTGTTGCACTATAATTTTCTGTACGTATGCGAACTTCGGAGTATTTATCCCATTAATATACACATCTATCACTATTTAAATTTAATACAACCATACACAGTGCTATTACATATTATTTGAACATAATATAGGATGGTCTTTCCTTTAAACCATTTTCTATATCTATTCACGAAAAATATAGGCCTAGCCTAGGCAGCGCTACCGGTAGGTACGAATTTAGCAGTTCGAATTTTGATTGAGAGTGGGATTAGACCTAGACCTAGCCTAGGGCTTAACATGGAATTCTGTTTGGGGGTTGGGAATAGGCTCAGGCTGCTTTAGGCCTAATTAGGTAAAAATTGTCAAATCGAGACAATTGCACAGCCAACATAGGCTAGCCTATTTATAGGCTACCTTTCATTACTGCAGTTAAGCACAAACTTATTTTACAATGGAAAATAATGCATGAGGAGGGCTGGGTAGGCCTATTAGTATTTTGTGAAATAACTTAAATTAGGTTAGGCTATAGTATACTTCATTAGGTTATTAGGCCTATGAGAAAACAGGCCTAGGCCTAGCTTAATTTGATTTCACTGCTCAACATATTTTTTTTTGTTTTTGCTGTTGAGCTCTGCATAGGGCTATATTCAGGTAGGCTTGGGTTTTAGTAAAATTGCATTAGGCTAGGCTACATATTTGTACTTCTATTGGAAAGCACAGGCCTACACAATAGTACACATGTTAAAGAATTTAGCCTAGACTGAAAGAACAAACAAAAATAGGCTAGGCTAATTGCAGCTAAATAATTTAGCCTAGCCTCCACAATTTACCCTAGACTGGAAAAAAAAGAAAAAAGGCTAATTGCAGTTTTGGTAAGAGTTGTAGTTGTGGGCATACCAAAAGCTTTGTTTATATAGCCTAGTCGCACGCTCGCAGTTAGGCCTACATTCGCTTCTAATTTAACTGCGGAGGTAAACTTGGTAAAGCCACCCTCAATCCGCCAGCCGGTAACAAAACAATTTACCCAATGCCTGGCCGTGGGATACAATAATGGGTTGAAGGGGCTTTATCCCCCTATGACTTATTGTCATCATCATATATATCACCAGCAGGGGCAAATAACCACAGTCAAATTAGACGCGAATGTAACTGCGAGCGTGCGACTACGTAAATAAAGGGGACGATAGACCCGCTAACACAACTCTTAACGCATTTTTCCTAATGTATTAGATTTTTTATATTTATGACCTCAACAGTTGAAAGATGACAATTTTATGGTTTATTTTAGGCTATACAAAAACATTTGCTTTGTAACTTAGATACTCATATTTATGCTTATAATTGCAGTACGAGTGGGTTTTTTCTTTTTATATGTAGGCCTAGGCCAAACAAATGTTAGTTTTTGTTTTATAGGCTAAACTAGGCTGAATTTATGCTAATAAATATTAATTGGAGGGAGCAAATCTGTCAAGGAATAGCCTAGATGTGAAAATTTACAGCCAATTTGCTCTAGCCCTTTTTGAGATACAGAGGTTAGAGATCGTTGGATACAATAATATGTTGAGGGGGTCAATCACCCCCCATGACATATTGTCATCATCATATATATTGCCAGCAGGGGTCAAATAACCTAGGCCTAGCCTAACTACAACAAAAATCGCCGTCAAAATAGACGCGAACTTATATTAACTACGGCGATCGACCATTGCCCGCACCGGCCGTCCCCCGGTTATTGTTGAGGTCCTGAGGAACCGTATGACTTTGACGAGCTCTTCCCTCCGCAGTCTCCGCATCCCATGTATCGTCGTACGGTACCTCTTCCCCTCCACATCCTACATCTGGTCGTCCTACATATGCCTCCTAAGCCTCGCCTCGTCCCGTCACTGAGCATGTGGATGGGCGTCCCTTTCTGGCTTCAAAGATGGATTCCTTCCGACAGCTCCTACTGGATTGTCTGGGGTTGGTTGATAAGGGCACCTCGCTTCAAGACATTGCTCTGGCCCTAGTACCGCGGTTTGTAGGTCTCTGGTTCGCCACCTGATGACCTGCTATTGGGTTGTTGCCTTTTACAGTGTTACGGTTCTACGAATGACCTAGAGTGAAAGTGACACGGTGGTGAATTTTAACCTTAACTATAAACTAATTTAATTGTGACATAGGATCTCCGCGACTACGGTAGGGCCGGAGCGGGCGAGTATTCGCCTGAGGTTGCCCTTAACCCCCAAGACAAGACAAGACAAAATTCTAGTGCTGGTTTTACTCAGATTTTGTGAGTTTTAATTTAGCCTAGCCTAGGCCGAAGAGTTCAGAAGATTTGCAAAATGCACCCCATACTAGCCTACCCATAGCCTAATAGGCCTAGTGATTCTTTTTTGGCAGACCACCCACAAATTTTCATATAGCCTAGGCCTAGGCCAGCCTAAGTTCTAGAATGCATGTTGGAATAGCCTTCCTATAAACTGTAGGCTAGGCTACTTCCTTTTAATTTAAGTTTGATTCTTTGGAAAAATCTATTAGGCCTAGACCAGGGCAGGAAAGTAATATTTAAAATGACGTGTAAAAAGTCGCCCATAAACAGCGGGCCGCTATGTTATTGTAATTTGGGAGCTTATTTCGTCTGTTGATTGACTTTGTCCTTAATTGGGGATCCTATGAATTAGCACAGATGATGATGACTTACCGTACATCATAATACGTGACGGGCCGACGTGGGGGGGCAGAGCCGCAAAGACCCCCTCAACATATTTGGTGTCCCACAGTAACTTTTAATGGGATGGATGTAGTTACCGGGTGTACGGTCGTCATGTTTACATAGGGCGATCGCCGCGGTTAACTTCGCGTCTATTTTGACGGCGATTTTTTTCGGCATATTTCATTTTATTCACTTCCTTTTATATTTAGGCTATAATCTAGCTTTGCCACGACAATAAACCTAACCTAGTCTTTCTTAAAGATTCTTCTAATCTTCCAGTAGCCTATAGCCTAATTTAGGTAATTTTTAAAGGCACACAATTAAATGGTTGGTATTTTAAACGACACTACTGCAGTATTATGAGAAACAATTTATAAGAGATAATAGGCAACAATAGATTCGCCATATTTTTCTCCATAGGCTATAGTCCACATGGAGGATTTTCGTTATCGACAAATTGAAAAAATTCCCACTTCACAGACAAAATAGACAAATACACCAAAAATCGGGGTGTGGGGGCGGCAGCCCCCACCCATAAGAGGCTACTATAATAAGTTAGGTAAGGTTGTTAGGTTAGACTAGGCTAATGTCCTTTCAAAGGGGTATAGGCCTAGTAAACACTAGGATAGCCTATACCTGGTCAAGGGTAAGTCCTGCTGTAGTCAACTTGAATGCTACCTTAAATTGTAATATTAGACTAGGCATAGCCTATAGATAAAATAGCCTAGCCTACTTATTTATTGTAGCCTATAATATAGGCCTAGCCGGGTAGAATGTAGAGTTCGGGCGTACCGCCACCATTGTTTACACTGCGCAGAGCGGCGACGGAAGCTTGCCATCATGTTCCCGTCCATTTTGAATGCCGTTGGATACGATAATATGTTGAGGGGGGCAAACACCCCCCCATGACATATTGTCATCATCATATAATTTGCCAGCAGGGGGCAAATGGGCCTAACCAAAACAAATTGTCGTCAAAAACTCAAAATAAACGCGAACTTACAGCAACTGCGGCGATCGACCATGTAAACATGACGGCGGCGGTGGCGGTGGACGCTTGCGATCATGTTCCCGTCTATTTTGACTGCCATTGGATACAATAATATGTTAAGGGGAGGGCTTTTCGGCAATTTTGTTGGTTGTTTGCCCCCTACTGGCAATATACAGTATATGATGATGACAACACGTCATGGGAGCAAAGCCCCCCCCTCAACATATTATTGTATCCAATGGCATTCAAAATAGACGGGAACATTATCGCAAGTGTCCGACGCCGACACCGCCGCCGTCATGTTTACATATGTCGATCACCGTGGTTAAAGGCTGGTTCACACATAGCCGAGTCAGTGCGCGAGTCCAACACGAGTCACACTCGTCGATTATCGCCGTCGCTGGAGAAAGAGTCGGCCGCGAGTAGCAATTGCTCCCGAGTCAAGGAGAGTGTAACACGAGTTAACTCGAGTCAATACGAGTCAACACGTGTTCATGCAAGAGTCTGTACGAGTAACTGAGAGTCAAAACGAGTGTAACACGAACCCAATATTAGTGTCAAAAATTTGAAAAATAATGGCCACATTCCAGGGCATGTAAACAAAGAGTATGGACGAGTCTACACGAGTCAACACGATTGTTACACGGATCAACACGATTGTTATACGGATCAACATGACAGACAACGCGTTGACTCTCGTTGGATCTCTGTTGCACACGTGTTGACTCTTGTTACTTCCGTGTAAACTCGTGTAAACTCTCGTTGATTCGTCCTACATTTTTGAAATAAGGGTATTTCAAATGACACTTGCTTTTTCGTGTTACACTCGTGTTTTTTTCTCAGTGGATCATGTTTACTCTTGTTTACTCGTGTTTTCACTCGTGTTTGAATCGTGTAAACTCTGGCATCATTGGGGCACCAAATTTTGGCACTCACATTCGTGCTTTCTACTCTTGTTGGTACGTGTTGCATGTGTGTTACATACATTGTTGCGTGTAGACACGTGTTGCTTCGTCAACGTCGAAATGATGACGAAAAGCGACGAATCGCCAAAGAGTGTTACACGGGTTTACACGAGTTAACACGAGTTAACACGAATAACGAAGAGTTATTCAGAGTCAAACACGAGTTAACACGTATGTACACGAGTCTACACGTATTTAGGCCACACTCGTGGGTACTCGCCACGGGTCCCAAAAATTTCATGCATGCATGACATTTTTGGACCCCGTGGCGAGTACCCACGAGTGTGTCGAGTAAACAAAAAGTATACATGAGCGTAGCTCGAGTCTATACGAGTGTTGAGGAGTATCGACGAGTCATTGATGAATAGCAAAATTTCATCACTCGTGTTGGACTCGCGCACCGACTCGGCTATGTGTGAACCAGCCTTTAGTTCGCGTCTATTTTGAAGGCGTTTTTTTCGGTTATTTGCCTCCTGCTGGCAATATATGATGATGACAATATGTCATGGGGGGGTGACCCCCCTCAACCTATTATTGTATCCAAAAGCAGTCAAATAGACGGGAACATGATGGCCAGCGTCCGCCGCCGCTCCGCGTAGTGTAAACAAGGCTGGCGGTACACCCGAACTCTACATTCTACCCCACTAATTTTCCAACTAGCATAACCGATGATTATCAATGATCAATTCCAGTCAGAAACGTCCATGCTTCCCTCCCATAAGTCAATGTCGGGATTACCACACTGTCATGCAAGGACTTCTTTACATCCATGCTGACCACCCTATTTCTTCTTACGGCTTTCAGAGTTCCTACAACGCTCTTCCCCTGTTACACTTTCTCCCACACTTGTTCATCCATAGGCCTACTCACATCTTTACTCAACACACTGCCCAAATACTTAAATGAGCTGACATTCTTCATAGCCATTCAACCTCACTTCACACTCTATGGTTGCACCCCTTTCAATGACCATAATATTGCTCTTCCTAGCATTTACCTCCAGATTCCGTTTTTCACACACTGTTCCAAACATATTTACCTGACCCTGCAACTCCCATTCACTATCGCTCATGAGAACTGTTTTGTCAGCAACAGTAGTACTGGTACTGTACTGGGAGGCAACTTCCACTTGTTTCCTTCCCTTATCAGCGGTACACCAACATCCGCTGCTCTTCCTTGTATTTCTTTCATGACTCCATCCATATACTGTACCGGTATATATTGAACAACCATGGGGACATCACACACACCCTTGCTTTAACCCGTACAGCCCCAGCGATGCGCCTGACGCGTCGGCGATGTATGTAACGCACAGCCCCAGAGACGCGCCTGGCGCGTCACCCTAATTGCGCCGACCGTAACCTCAGGTGTAGCCACTCAAGAGGGCTCAGATTTGTATGGGAACTGTGTACGTATCCCACGCAACCGTGCCGATGGTTGAAAACTCTCAAAGTCCACGTGCGTGCGCGTGAGCGCGCAATAACCTGTTTTTTTAGGGTAATTGCCTTCAATTTTTTACTCTTGTAAAATACGTTTTCGGGGGCTCTGTAGGACCATTCTTTAAGCTTTTTGAGCGGTTTTTCGTGTTTTTTCCTTCATTCCTAACCAATTCGCTATTGTTTCTGGAATGAAAAAAAAAAATGAAAACCGGCCGGGTTCTGGTGTACAAACATTACAAAACTAGCCGGGGCTGGACGGGTTAACTCAATATTCAGATTAAAAAACTCACTCTGTTAATTATCCACACATACTGACACCTTTGCACCCTCATACATGCTCTTCATTGCTTTCAGCAACTTGCCATCTACTCCGTATATTCTCAGTACCGGTACTTTCCACATACCTTCTCTATCAATTCTGTCATAGGCCTTCTCCAACTCCATAAATGCAGCATACAACTTTTGTCGCTTCTCCAGATATTTCTCCACAACACATTTCCGGGCAAAAATCTGAGCTACACATCCTCTTCCCTTCCGAAGATGACTACAGTATGCTAACCGTTTCCCCAGCAATACTGACTGAAAATGCCCAAATATATTGCATGTCCTCTTCAGATTTATCTAAAATATGTAAAATTACACCAAATACCACTACAGTAGCACTGAAATCAATAAAACTCACTAACAGGATAAATAAATGGAAGAAATACTCCAAAAGATTAATATGTTAACCCTTTACCCAGCAATACTTACTGAAAATGCCTAAATAGATTGCATGTGCTCTTCAGATTTATACATACATACGTACATAACATTTTAAGACTGAGTGCTTCACACAGATGTGCAGTTTCAGTCTCTTTTCCTAATGGCGGCGTTCCAGGCAACCCTGTTAAGGGATGCTTTACTTGTCAAGTTTTTGGATTTGAGATCGGCACGTATAGTCCGATCCCAGGTCTTACTCGGTCCACCCCTTGGTGCAGCTCCCTCCACAATTGCAGACCTGCATCTTTTCACCCAATTTTGTTCATCCATTCTCTCCACATGTCCATACCATCCCAGTTTACTTGCACGCATCTCCTCGCTAAAACTCTTTATACCTAATCGTCTCTTCAGCTCATCATTTGTTATTCTGTTGACATCCTTTATCTGAAATATGTAAAATTACACCAATTACCAACTACATAACCAAAAAAATTAATAAAGTACACTAACATGATAAAGAAAATGTAAGAAATAGCCCTAAAGATGAATTTATCTATCTATCTATTGACGGACACCTTGATCCCCGAAGGATTGACCACGAACGAAACACCCCTATGCACCTCTGTCCCCAGTCACTCGACGCCCCTCCTACCATCCAGCACCGCTTTCACGCATATACTTCTTAACTCCATCCTTCCACCTCTCTCTCGGTTTATTTCTCCCTCTGTCCTTCCACCTCACTCGTACACGCTCTTAGTCATTCTCTCGCTTCCCATACGTTCCACATGGCCGAACCATCTCAAGGTGTTCTTTTTCGCACTTTCCAGTACATTCACACCACACCTCACTCGTACTTCCTCATTCGTCTGTCTATCCCTCCATGTAACTCTGCACACACTTCTCAAGTAACTCATTTCCATCCCTTTCACTCTTGGTTTGAATCTCTCCAACAATGTCCATACTTCGCTTCCGTAAGTCAGTGTCGGGATTACCACACTGTCATGCAATGACTTTTCAGTTCCATGCTGACCACCTTATTTCATGTTACTGCTTTCAGCATTCCTACAACCGTCTTACCCTGTTGCACCCTCTCCCACATTTCTTCATCCATACTCCCATCTTTACTCTGTACACTGCCTAGATACTTAAATGAGCTGACAATCTCCATAGCCTGACCGTTCAACTTCACCTCACACTCTGTGGCTTCACCCCTTTCGAAGACCATAACCTTGCTCTTCCCCGCATTTACCTTCAGATTCCATTTTTCGCACACTGTTTCAAACATATTTACCAAACCCTGCAACTCCCATTCATATCGTCAGCAAACAGCAGTACACAAACATCCACTGCTCTTCCTTGTATTTCTTTTATGACTCCATCCATATACTGTATATATAGAACAACCATCGGGACATCACACACCCTTGCTTTACCAAACATTCAGATCAAAGAACTCCCTCTGTTCATTCTTCACACATACTGATACCTTTGCACTCTCATTCATACTCTTCACTGCTTTCAGCAACTTGTCATCTACTCCATATATTCTCAGTACTTTCCACATACCTTCTCTATCAACTCTGTCATTCCACTTGTTGCCTTCCCTTATTAGTGGTACACCAACATCCACTGCTCATCCTTGCATTTCTTTTATGACTCCATCCATATACAGTTAAGTATATATTGAACAACCACGGGGACATCACACACCCTTTCTTTAACCCAAAATTCAGATCAAAGAACTCGCTCTGTTCATTCTCAACACATACTGACACCTTTGCACCCTCATACATGCTTTTCACTGCTTTCAGCAACTTGCTATCTGCTCCGTATATTCCAAGTACTTTATACATACCGGTACCTTTTCTATCAACTCTGTCATAGGCCTTCTCCAAGTCCATGAAGGCAGCATACAACTTTTGTCCCTTCTCAATATATTTCTCCACAACATATTTCAGGGCAAAGATCTGAGCTACACATCCTCTTCCCTTCCTATGATGAATACTGTATGTTAACCGTTTCCCCAGCAATACTGACTGAAAATGCCCAAATATATTGCATGTGCACTTCTGATTTATCTAAAATATGTAAAATTATGCCAAATACCAACTACATTAGCACAAAACTCAATCAATCACAGAAACAGGATAAAAACATGGAATAAATACCCCAAAAGATGAATACGTTAACCCTTTCCCCAGCAATACTTACTGAACATGCACAAATAAATTGCATGTGCTCTTCAGATTTAGCTGAAATATGTAAAATTACACCAAATACTAACTACATTAGCACAAAAATCAATCAAGCACTTTAACAGGATAAATAAAATGAAAGAAATAGCCCAAAAATGAATTTATCTATAGCCTACCGGTATATATTGCCGGACACCTTGATCCCCGAAGGGGTGACCATGAACGAAACGCCTGCGTATTTCAAGCTCGCTTGAGTTATCACTCGATCGTCTTTTAGAGCTTTTTGGCCCGGGGTAATTACCACACCATCGCGTCATAAGGAGTTTGAGGTGGTTTAATTGCTAGATACATAGAGGAAGAGGAATGCCAAGTTAAGCTAAACAAAAATATAAAAGATATTTTTAACATGAGGTTGCTTATAATAATTTGTACCTCTGCAGTTTCTCCATGGCTAACAAAAAAGGTCACATTCCTAAGAAGCCCCAACCAAAAAGGCCAAGCTTCTGTACAGAAAAAATGCCACACCATTACCCTTATGGTGACCCTATCAAATAATCAAAACAACCACACTTCTTAATCCAATTCCCGCGGGGCCCCTCATATGACAGAGACGATTTTCAGGCTATTTTGTAGCCTGTGAGCCAGGCCAGCTTTTGCAAGCAGCATGGATGGACGTCAGCCGGAGCCTACAGGCCCCGCCACGAAACTGAGGTTTGTGTGAGAGGGAGCTCACTTATGTGCAGCGTCACACATAGCGAAAACAGAAAATAATTGGTAATTTTTAGCGATTTCGCCTATCGGATTTGGTCATTTTTAGCAATTTTGCCCTTCGTTTGCTAGATCCTTACAAGAAAACCAGACGTCGTATAGGGATGATTCAGGAGTAATTTGAGAGCTATTACCGTACTTTCACGAATACATAATTGTATTACGCTCTGGCTTTTGCTTATGCATGAAAATGAGCAGGGACTGAAGGCAATTTCGGGCCATTATGCCTACTCGTACAGGAGTCCTTGGAGCGGCTTCGGTCGCGCCGGGAATTTCCACACCTCTCACAGCACACACACACATCACACAGTTTTTCCTACACCGAGAAATGACTCTCCGGCTGTCATTTCTCGAAGACTTCTTCTAGCCGGAGACATTGAGAGCAACCCAGGACCCACCTACACATATATATGTCCAACTTGCTCAAAACCCATCACTTCGAGTCGCCACCCTAAGGGTTCAGTTCTCTGCAATTCATGCAGGAACTGGACCCACTTCACCTGCACAACACTTGCCTCCAAGAAACACTACACGAACACCTGGACCTGTTCCTCATGCCCCTCCCTCTCCCAGTCAAATCCCTTGCCTAAAACCCGTCCACCTCTCCTCCCCAACCCCCCTAACCTTCCCATATCATCCACTCCCCCCCCTAAAACCCGTCCACCTCTCCTCCCTAACCTTCCCATACCATCCACATCCTCAACTCAACACACCACACCCCCTCCTAATCCATTCCAACCCCCATTTCCTGCTCCCCAATCCCCACCCCTACCTCACCCATCCCAACCCCCAGCCCCTCCCTCACCCCCACCCCCACCAACTCCCTCACCCCCACCCCATCCTCGTGCAGCAGCACCCAACATACATCGTGCACATAACATTAACATTCTCCAATTGAACATAGAGGGCATCAACACAAAGAAACACGAACTCTCACACTTCATCAAACAACACAACATACACATTGCCATCTTACAAGAAACAAAACTCCGCACAATACAAAAAACACCCACATTTCATGATTTCACCACCATCAGACAAGACCGGGCTGTCGGCGGAGGCGGTGGACTCATCACCCTGGTACACAAAGAAATATAATACATAGTTACCAGTGTACAAACCAAATCCCTCCTCCCCCCAAATGATAACACAACAGAAATACAATCAATTAAAATACGCACTGTCAACAACTCGAACATAACCATCATAAACACATACATCCCCTACAGTACCAAATGAATACAGACCACACTTACAACACATCACAAACACCCCACACATCATCCTGGGTGGTGACTTCAACGCCAAGACGTCGGCCTGGTTTGTCGACAACCCCGACACAGACAGAGGGCTGGTACTACAAAACCAAACTGATAACCTCATCATCCTTATCGACATCCATCAACATACCGATATTCCTCACCAAGCCCTCTATAACCCATCATCTCCAGACATCACCTTTTGGTCCCCAGAACTCGCCCCCACAACATCCTGGAGGGTGGTCAGAACCTTAGGCTCTGACCACCTCCCGATCATTATCACCACCAAAACCAGACTCACCTCAGCTAGCCACAAACACACATACACCAATTATAAAAGAGCTAACTGGGAAGCATTCACAAATGAGACAGAACAACACTTCACAACTCTAAACAGTACACCCATCACTAACATCAACAATGCTGTACACATACTCAATAAAACTATCCAAAACGCTGACAAGAAACACATTCCAAGAGGTAACAGAAAAAGACACAACCCCAACTTCACACCAGAAATTCAAAACCTCATCAGACAACGCGACATACTGAAACACTCCCCAGCACCCCACACAAGACATCACACAACAAATCCAATCACTCAACACCCAAACTAACAACAAAATACAAGAACAACAAAAACTAAATTGGAATAACTTCCTACAAACACTTGATCACAAAATAAACCCCAAAAACTCTACAAAACACTAAACAGCATCACACTTTCCAACAGCAACACAACACAATCACATGCTGCAATCACAACAACAGACTCTACTCCTTCATGTAAACAACAAGCAAACACTCTCATCAATCACTTCTCACATGTCAGCCACCTAAAACCTCACAAAGACGACCGACGTGTCATCCGACGTAAGAGACAATTCCCCACAGACCCTAACTATACACCCTTCACCAATCACCAGACAAAGCCTATCATCAACAATCTCAAGCACTCACCCGCTTGTGGCCTAGACAACATAAGCATCATACACCTTAGACACCTGGGACCACAAGGCATACAAGCACTCACTAACATATCAAACTACAGTTATTCACACAACACAATACCAGACATTTGGAAGCATGGTCTCATCACCACATTCCCCAAACCCAACAAAGACCCCACGCTACCCTCCTCGCACCGCCCCATCACACTCCTTTGCTCCCCCTCCAAAGTCATGGAACACCTAGTATTACAACTAATTGCACCCATCCTACCCCTAGCTCCAACACAACATGGCTTTAGGCCACTGCACTCCACAAACACTCTTCTCACAGACCTTACACAATGAGCTTTTGACAGCATCAACGCAGCTAGACCACCACACAGATCACTATTAGCCACACTCGACATTAGTAAAGCCTTCGATGCCATCCCCCGCCACAACCTAACAAACAAAATCTACAACACAAACATGCACAACAACACAAAAAGGTGGCTGGCCAACTTCCTAGCAGGCAGATTGCACACGTATCTTTTGCCGGTCAGTCATCTAAAATCAGAAACTTTCCAAACGGAGTCCCACAAGGATCCGTCCTATCGCCCGCACTCTTCAATCTGTACATGCACGATATAACTACACCCAATACGCCCCAAATAAACTTAGCCTCCTATGCAGATGACATAACACTCACATGCACACACCATGACCCAAAAAGAGCAACAGATCTCCTTCAAGCCTATCTCAACACACTACATGGCTGGTGCACTACAAACAGACTTAATCTAGCCCCAGCCAAATCCACCGCAACCCTGCTCACAAGCTGGACAGGAGAACACGAATACATCCCTCAACTCACCATAAACAACACACCCCTAACACATACACACACACCCAAAATCCTAGGAGTAACATATGATACTCATATGACATTCAAACAGCACACCACAAACATTAAAAAGAAACTGACACCCAGACTTAACGCCCTCAGGTCACTTGCTCACAAGAAATTTGGACACAACAAAGAAACTACCACCACAGTATATAAACAATACATAAGATCAGTGATGGAATACGCAAGCCCAGCCTGGGCTTCTAACCTAGCTGAAACACATCATTAGACCTTACAGACTATTCAAAACAAAGCCCTGAAGATCATTACAGGCTGCACAGCTACTGCACCCACAGATCACCTACATCAAGAAACCAAAATCCTCAAAGTCAAAGACCATCTGGACATGAGAGGCACTCAATTCCTGGCAGCAGCCTCCACGAACCAAGACCACCCACTAAACTACATGGCAATACACCCACAGACACTTAGAAATATCAAAACAACACCCAGCACATGGTATCACACACAATTACTGTCCTCTTTCCCTCCCTGCCCACCCCGAACCAACTTCCAGAAGCACATCCATACTCATATCTCTCGCCGATCCATCCACTCACTCACAGACAACACGCAGCTGCAAGCACGACCTCCCGAAATCCATCCTTCCGAATCCTCCCTTCCTCGCGAGGACAGAGTCCACCTGGCCAGGCTGAGATGCAGACACCATCCAGCTCTCCTGAGCTATCAGAAGAGACTGGATGACTCCGTTGTCGACGCCTGCCCCGGATGTAACACAGCACCCCATACCATTAAACACATCATAGAAGACTGCATTTCACACAACCACTTACGCCAACAACACAATCTACACTCAATGAGAGCTCTGTGGGAAAGCCCGATCGTGGCCATGGCCTTCCTCAGGGACTTGGGGCTGTTCGGCCAGGCAGCTTAGGGAACAACAACAACAACATCAACTCGTACAGGATTAATAGCTTTAACCAAAATGGTCACACTCCTTAACCCTTAAAGAGCAGCGCTCGACTTAAGTCGTGCACCAATTTGCAGCAAGTTAGGAGCATTATTAAGGCTTTTAAATGGTTAAAATCGAGTGCAAATGGCCGGGAGCGAAGCAGGCCACACGTCCGACACCCAGGGTTTACCGCCACCCACTGACTCACGCTCCGTCTGTTCTCGAGAGGCCGGCAGTGCTACCAGTAGTGAGCGTAGTGGGAAAAAATATGCCGCTATACGCTAAACTCCCATGTTGGTGGCACCACTGCATGAGAACCACGAGTGCTACGTAGCTCGTTCTGGTCTCATTTTGAAGCTTTTAGCGCCTAGTTTTTTTGCTGAATACATTTCTTTTCATGCAGATACTTGATTGATCATTCAGGAGGGCCTGAATATGCCCAAATAAGCCCAAAACACCCCGCTAGACAAGGGTTAATGGTCTAAGTGGCCATAGCCAAAATGGCTACACTATATTCCTTCTGTACTTTCTCCATGCCCGATAAGATACATGATATTTTGATATATGTGGCACAGCCCTTGTATCCAACACAATACCCTGTGTGCAACCCCGCTCGAACCCCGCACAACGTTGCTTGCAACTTTAATTATTATTATTATTGTTATTATTATCATTATTATTATTATTATTATTATTTTTATTATTATTATTGTTGTTTGGGGTTCAACCCTATGGTGAGGAACCAATATTGAAATAGTTCAGATTTTAGTTTCTATTCTTCCAGATTAATTTGGCACATTCATATTTATGCATTATTTCTGGAACTGTTTGTCGGATCGCGACCAAATTTTAAGACATTGTGCGATTATATGTGTGTGTGTGTTTTTTTTTGTTTTTTTTTTTTAATAATAAAGATCCAAAAAGGCAGCTAGACACACCTGTGTCACCCACATTTCTGTTATTTGTTCTAGTTTGATATGGTCTTTCTCACTTATCAGGGATGATTGTGCATTGGTGAATTGGACTCTCCTACCAAAGACCCACTAATGTTAATATAAAAGGTATTTTCCTACACATCATTTTTGGTGGCCACTTTGGAAAAAACTAATTTTCAGTTATAATTGATTTATCTAAAAGCTACATGGATGATCAACATAATTTTTCATGTAGTTTGTGTGAATGGGGATTCCGAATTATTTTATACCAAATACATATTATGAGATAGTGGAATAGCTTAGCCGCAGCATTGAGAGCATTGCCAATAAAAACAAAAAAATATATACATATACTGTATACTTATATATATATATATATATATATATATATATATATATATATAGATATATATAGATATATATATATATATATATACTGTATATATATATATATACTGTATATATATTTAAAAAATCATGTTCTCAACTCCCACGATGTTTCCAATCTTTCTTAATGTTTCAGCAAATTCCCAAACAATGTTTCATAAACTTTGAGAAAATTATCAAGAACATATTGATTTTTGTGGCCGTTCCCTTCATTATTCTGAAAATCGTGTTATCTACCTTCATTATCTTTAATATATTTGAGTAGTTGTAGCAACAGAACACTTAAACATAATTTTCGTATAAGTAATCATAATAATATAACCATTAACATTTTCTTTTTGTGAATGACATATTATTGAATCGGGATTAAATAAAAGTCATTACATTCAGAATACCTAATAAATAACCGGTAGTGATAATATGGACCAATACAGTTTTTATGGCCGAAATTATTCTCTTGACAATGCTAGTGTGATTCCACCTTGACTCCTTGTTTACGAATGTGTGCCTACATTGGCCTTATGTGTTCATACTAAATATGATTTAGACTTTCATTACCAATTCTGAGTAAGCAGAGTGGTATCGTGCACACAGATCCCGCCCGTTTACAGTGCACCACCACCAGTCAGTTTGTCCGTCGTCCGTTTGTCGGATTGTCGTCGTCAGTCGTCGCCCATCCGACAGACGGACGACGATGGACCGTTCGATGGATTTTCCCCAAAATTCAAAGGTATATCCAATAGGTCAATGCAAAAGTCATTAACAAATATGTATTCAATTTTACTTAAAGGTTAAAGTCAAAGTTAATGTTAAGAAAAGGGTCAATATTTTATATGTTTAGATTTTATTTTAAATTTCTTCATTTTCACTATACAAGTAACATTGATATCATATTGACCAATTTGAGATCAATATTTCAAAGAGTAAGGTAAAAGTTCAAAATCAGACGTTTACTTGTATTTCTTATACTAACTGATAGATTTTCACCATATTTCAGAGGTATGTCCATTTGGTCAATGCAAAGGTCAATCAAAACCAAATGTTCAGTTTTAATTAAAGGTCCAAAGTGTTCAAGATTTGAAAAAATGTTGTAAATATTTTAATACTGTTTAGATTGTATTAGGCAATATTATCATTTTCACAATACAAGTCTAACTCCCTTTCGGCGACATATGACGCGATGTTGAGCCTATTAGGGATAAACTACATTAAAGCCTTTGTTATCTATCAGTTAAACAACCCCTTTTATTTAGAAACCTTTAGTTTAGTTAGCTTCAACCTCATGGGGGCATTTGTCCTTTGAGTTTAAGCTGTGGGGCCGGAAAATACGAATTTTGGAGGAGGTAATTATAAGAGTGAGTTAGAACTCTATTTCTTATTTTGGAGCTAATCTGGCAACCGCTGCGTCATATGGAGGCGTGAAAGGATTAGAAACCACTTCGCAGCCCGGGCAGCCCTTCTAAATGATCGGCAGGGCTCGTATCGGCGGCGTGATCTGGCTGAAAAATTACACTCGGTAAAACAAAGCCTATCCTCCCGTTAACACCGTTACGTGGAGCCTCCGGCTAGTTTTGTATTGTTTGTTGGTCACGGACAGAACGGCGGCGCTGGGCCGGTTTTCCTAAAAAAAGGTTTTATTCACCAGAAACAATAGGCGAATGGATTAGGAATGAAGGAAAAACCAGCGAAAGATACGGCGCTCAAAAAGCTTTAAAGAATGGTCGTCTACAGAGGCCGCCCGAATAACGTATTTTACAAGAGTTAAATAATTTAAGGAGTCATATTACCCGCGCAAAAAGCAGAGTTATTGGCGCGGCCTCAAAGGCGGGCGCACTACATGTAGCACGTGGACCTTTGAGAGTTTTCAGAGCCATCGGACACGGTTGCGTGGGATAGCATACACCGGTTCCCATTCAACAAATCCTGATCGGCGGTCCTCTCCGGAGTGGCGTACACCTGAGGTTACCGGGGTAGGAGCAATTATGGAGGGTTGACTCGTGCAGTTACGCAGTCGGTGGGGCTGGTGCGTTACATACAATCGCGCGACAAGCAGCCCAGTATCGCGTCGCTGGTGATAGGACGGGTTAAATACACATAACCCTTACACTGATGCAAATAAGCAAGCATAAAAAATTTACCTCCTTACCCTTGCCGTGTAGACTGGCATAAACAGGCGATGAGTTAGTTAGCTCTCTATCTCCAACTGGTTCAAACGGAGTTTATTGGCGGTGATGGTTAGTGAGGTAAACCTTTGGAGCGTATATACATAGACATCGCGTCCATCAGAACACATCAACTGGCGCTGGGCCCCTGGCTACGACGCACTGTTGCACCTTTCGCGGTCCCTCCCACCCGCTATATATGCTCGTGGACAGCGTATTTTTATGTGTTTTTAATTGTTTAATAAGTCTGCTCATTTATTATAATTATGTTATTTTCACCTCATATAGTTATTTTCTATGAAATTATTTTTCGTCTCTTTCACTTTTACTTCAGTTTTATTGTTATATTATATGTGTCTCTGCGTTTCACTGGACTATGATACTCTGAGTAGTGTCAATATCTTTCCACTTTTATGTATTGCTAGAGTAAGCTATAATATAGATAGTTTAGTGGTCACTTTTCACCTTGTTTCATATTGTTATGAAGGCACTTATTATTAGTTATTTGTCTCTTTCACTTTTAGCTCAGTTTGTATTATTAATTTATTATTATACAGTAGTTCACTTTCATCTGGAGCTAGGATAATTGATACTGCGCGTTTTCACATTTTATTTATTGTTATGGGGATAGCTATAGTGTCACTTTCACTTGTTCATTCATTGTTATGAAGGGCACTTAATATTAAGTTGTTTGTGTCTGCTTTCACTTTTAACTCAGTTTATTATTGGATTATAGTGTCACTTTGCATCTGGACTAGGATTCATTGATAGTGTGCATTTTCAGCTTATTTATTGTTAGGTAAGTCTATGAGGGGGGGGGGAGGTGCACTGTCACATTGTTCATATTGTTATTAGGGCATCTGATTATTAGTTATCTGTTGTGGCTCTTTTTCAGCTTTTACTAATATTTTAGGCAATAGTTTTAGGGGCCTACATTTTAGAGTGTCACTATTCACTCGTCATTGTCCAGGCGGGCACTTCTAATATTGGACTACGGCGGGAGTGTGAAAGGGTGGGTCGTTTTTTTGAAGCAACTGCGCCGCCCCTTCCCTTACAGCGGCACAGTGCGCAGGACTTGTCACACTTCTAGGCATTCCCATGTGGTTTGTTGTTGAAAAAAAACTAATTATGGGTTCTGAGGGTTGTGTGGTTACAGGACATGGCACCTCTTCTGGGGCTTGTGCTTGGGAGGCACCAGCCTGGTACGTGTGGGAGGAAGGGAGTTGTGAGTCTGGTGCCCTCGCTGAAATAGTCTGCACAATGCTGTGCGGGTCGCAGCCGGACGCTGGTCCTTGTAGTGGTCCCTCGGCTGTAGCATGTATGTCCAGGAGCTTGTCAAGTATGGCACGTGCCTGTTTTGTGGAACTTGGCGCAGCGGACTTGTACATTCGTTGGCTCCTGGAGTCCTCAGATGGTATGATATTGTAGGGGGGATTGAGGACCGGATCATATCTTACCGCTTATGGCAGAATACAACTTCTTGTACGGCACCTGCAAAAGTATGTTGCGGCGAGAGGACAGTCGATGAAGGTCCCATCTGCATGGTCGGACTTATTCAAAAATTCGATGGACTTATTTTGAGAGACAAACGCACCGTTGATATTGTAGTCAGCAGAAACACGCCAGTTGGTTCTCTGGACGGAGGTTTTGGATTCGCGTTCCTGTCCACCTTCGCCATGTGGCAGACTCATCTCTGGCCTTGTGGCAATGTGATGAGAGAGATTGACCTTCCGTGTCTGGTGCATACGCAGTGGATAGAGAGGATGGGAGCGCACTCTTCTTGTGGAAGTGATATCCGTCTATCTTGGGGGTCTTGGTTGTGTGGTATGTTTGGCATGCCGCATTAGCCCTCTTCGCCGCTTGACTCGTCCGGGCGACAGTCTCCAGGTCATTTGGTTGCCGTCATGGAGGTACTTGGTGATGATTGGCGACGTAATAGTAGTTGTCTGTGTACCGGAGGATGTGGTTCTTAGTGGAAGTGTTTCTCCATCATACATCTGTAGCGACAGCTACACGCCAAATCCAATGTCGGGTTGTCAGTCCCAGAATTTGCATCCACGCACTAGCCGCTCGTGAGACCACAAAGTCCAGTCCACATACGCCCATCCTTACAGTCGTGGCAGTCAGGATCGAAGAGCTTGATTGGCTGAAGGGAGGCGGATGTCTCTTCGACGGGATGTACTGTCTGAAATGGCAGCCTGTGGCCGCGGGAACAGGACCTAGAGACTTGCTTTCGAGGGGCTACATCTTCTGAAATGGAATCAGGTAGGTGGTTAAAACCGGATGACGTATCATGTCATTACAAACGCCTTCGTGTCCTGATTTTCCATAGTGCGGCTTCGGAAAGAGTGGACATGCATGTTGTTGGTCAGTTGTGGTGAGATACGTAGAGTATGTTCAAAATTACACTCTGTCCCTGGAGCATGTACTTCCGCGAACCCTGGAGTTGTGATGAGGTGCGGCAGTTATTCCGACAAACTCCAATTATGCAGACCAGTGTGTGGCTTCATTGATATGTGTCCGTTCAAGGCATTGTTAGTGCCAGACACATCATAGGCAGTTATGCCAGCAGTGACAGCTTGCCATGCTACCATCTGAGGCACTTGGTCTTCTCTGCCAAGGAAAGTTAGCACAGATGTGCATGGTTATTATTGGTCTCGCTCGACGAGGTATTCTAAAAAAAAAAAGCTTTCGCATGTACTTCTGTTGTCGTAGAAGGCCACAGAAATAAGTTTCACTGGGGGTATGGCATCTGAGCCATACAGGGATATGCCGTCGTGCAGTCACGCGACCTGTAGGCCAATGCTGCTGGCAGGCGTCAAAGGCAAAGCCAATCATGGCTCACAAATCAGGCCCCAGCGTGTCCACACAAGCCGAAGGTTCAGAATGGAGGCGTGCACGGCGCAGGCGACACGCGTCCTTGCACCGCATCCGCAGCGCGGACATGTCCCGCGGCCATAGCCCAGCGCCCATGCCGCAGGGCAGGCGGCATCTAGCAGAGCTGAGCACCCATCGCATGCCCAGCGTGACGCCTCGGGCCTCAAACTCGTGTTGGAATTTCGGCTCCTTTTTCCACATCCTCTTGCGTGACCTCTCCTATCTCGCCATTCCTGCCCACTGCAGTTGACGTCAGATCCTGCTGGGGCAATGTTGGGGTCAGTTCCAACATTTTCTTCGGGGGGAAGCCAATTCCCGGTCGACGAAGTGATCTGATCCAGGCGCTCGGCGGGCGTGGGGGGCGGGATGGCTGTCTGCGTAGGTGGAGCAATGGGAGGGCCCTCAGGGCCTCGAGGGGAGCTTGGGCTTCTTTTGCGCGCGGAGGCCGAGGGCTTCTGCCGGCTGTCGGCAAATAATGATGCGCCTAAAAGGATGTAGGTAGGGCTGTGGCGACACGGGTGGGAGGTAAATAATGGCCGAGTGCATCCACTTAGTACCACTTGAAGATGGCCCTTGTGTTTCAACACCTGAGTGGCGCAGGATGAGGCCGAGGGCTGTGGGCGGTGACAAGCGCGGCGGGCTCCCAGGTCAAGGCGGGTCCAGGGGGGAGGGGGGGGAAGGGGGACAAAGAGCTGCGTGGTGGTTGTCTAAAACCAGGGTCGGCGTCACTATCCACCTATGCACCATCATTATCGCCTTTCGCTTGTGCTCCGTCTCCCTAGCTTTTTGCTGCTGCCCCTGCAGTTGGTCTTTCTTGGGCTGGCACTTTTCACCATATGTTTGCGTATAAAAGTATTTTCCATGCGTTTCAAGGGTCGTACGGGTCAGGCAAAGAGGGAAGGGCGAAATTCCCGGGAGTAGGGCCTACAGGCTGGGCACCAAGCGAGTGGGCGGCGGGGTAGGCCTTAGCGGCGCGCAGGGTCAAAGCACAGCTGGGAAGTTTCAACTTCAGCCTGCATAAGCACACCACTTCCAAAATCAGGATCATACACTACTGTCTCGCTGCCCTCAAGCACATCAACATTGCATCAGCATGCAAACGTCCCACAAAATCATCGTCTTCTCTCGGGCACCTAGTAAATTGTTCTTATATCGATCAATGCTTTCGCTGGTCATCTGCTATTCTTCGATGGCAAAAAGTTCTCTGCTCTATAGCATCTGATCACTCAATAAAACTTTTGGTTTCTTATCGATCGTGGGCATTTTCTAGGCTTGCAAACAGGCGTCGACGTAGGTCTAGGCGGTTAGGTAGCAGTGTGGTGGGGTTCACAGCATGGGTAGGGCAACAGAATCGACAGGTGGACCGGGCATTGCCGGAATTAATTATTTCGGGGCTATGAACTCGGCGTCATGGCGGGCACGTAGTGAAGCTGATATTGTCGGTGAGTAGTTGAGGCATGGTGGGCACTGTTTCCGATCGCGCTCCTGGCAAAGTAAATTTTAGCATCGCGGCTAATTTCAAAGCACGCTTCACAAGCATAGGGATTTTAAAATGACACCCGGGCTCCTGCCCATCTGGTCCTGCAGGCGTCATTTTGAAAATGCTGCCGCGGGCGGGAAGGGTTAATAGTTACATTAATATTATATTGACCAAATTTGATATCACTAGGCTATTCCAAAAAGGCAAGTCAAATTTAAGGTGCAAAATCAAATTTTTACTGAGTATTTCTTATGCTAAGTGTTAGATTCTCACTTAGCTTATCATGTAT